>PVIA01012456.1:0-37706 GCA_004024845.1 Tonatia bakeri | reverse complement strand
AAAAAAAAGTCATAAAATGGAGGGTTAGCAACAGGGAAGTAGGAGGAGGAGGGAGGGGGAAAAGATATAGAGAATAAGTATCATAGACAGTAGGTAGAAAATAGACAGGGGGAGGGTAAGAATAGTATGGGACATGTAGACACTAAAGAACTTATGACACACGGACATGAACTAAAGGGGGGAATGTGGGTGGGAGGGGGTGGGCAGGGTGGTGGGGAGTGAAGGGGGAAAATGGGCCAACTGTAATAGCATAATCAATAAAATAAAGAATTAATAAAAAAGATATATTTCCTGTAATGAACATATATTCCTTTTATGATCAAAATTTATTATTCTAAAAATGAGAAATAAAAAAAGAAAAATAATAATAATTCCAAGAAACCAGTCCACTAAAAAGCTGTCTGTGCTGAGCTAGGGGAAGTGGCTAGTTCGTGGCATCAGGTGTCTACTATATAACCACCAGTTTTACATTACCTCCACTTCTTAGGAAAACAGGGCAGCAACATTTCTCCCTGTTCTTTCTGCAGTGCCATTTTGAGGCAGGATAAGTAAAAAGCCATGAAAGTTCCTGGGCAAGTGGAATAGGAAATTGAGACAGATAGTTGAACACAATGGCTGAGCAATTTACAGCCAGATCAGAAGGTTACCTCCCCAGAGATGACATCTAGGATTCAGTTGTATTTTTCAGCTCTGGGCCAGAAAAGCAGGAGTCATGTGATTACTTAGGATCAGTTACACTGACTAAAGGCCCACTGCCCGGTCACTGTCCAATCAGTGGAGACTATGACCCTGAAAGGGCGCACCTGGAAAACTGATGAATATTCTGCTAAAACTGTCCCCTAAGACCTCCCCTAGGGTTCCAGCCTGCAAGAGAACTTATGAAAGCCACAAGACAAAGACCCAGAGCAGGCTGCTCTCTGGGGAGCAGCACACCATTCCCTTTCTGCCCTTCCTCCTTCACTTCTTCCCCCATAGGCATGTATCTCCTAAACTCTAAGGGACCCCAAGACTTGCAACTAGGGGAGCAATGGGCAACAGCAGTTGTCCCAGGCTAACCACGTGATCATATCTCTAAGGCCCCCTTTTCTGTGACATCCCAGTGAGCTAATGCATCCCTGCCTAGCCTCTCCTGTTGCTTCCTCTATGTAAGTCTTTCTTTGTGTCACTGTCCCTAGCTTTCATAAATGTTCCTCATGGTCATGTGGACTCATGTTGTGAAGTCCTTCCTACATGAAGTGAAGCACCCACATACTACAGCTGGCCCTAGGCATCCCCAACTCAGGGCCAGATCCCCTGTTCTGTAACAATATCATAAAGATTATATAAATACTAGTGGATCTCTTCATCCCCTTGGTAACTGACATTATATTTCGCCATATAAAGCATAACAAAAATATCAGCCTCCTAAGATTTTTCAAGTCCATTCCTTTTCATGGAAAGACATATAGGTGTGTTCTGCATGAACATGGGGATGATTAGGAGGAAAACATGTTTGATCCAAGAACTCACATATGAATAGAGAATTAGAGCTTAAGTTTCCAGGAAATTTTTACCAGAGTTTTAATGCAAAGTTTGATTTAATTGTTTTAATAAAAGAATGGTTCCTAGACAGAGGAAACTATTATCTTTTTGTTATTTAGACATTTCAAATCACAGGCATTTCAAGTCCTATTTAATCAGAAACTACATGAAATAAAGGGAGAAAAAATTGTCATCAAGTTTATTTCAGAGCTGGTATTAGTACTGGTGCCCTCAGAATAGGGGTTATATTGCTCATTGACAAGATCATTACTGGAATCATTCTTTATTGGTTTGCCTTATATTTCTATTCTCACTTTCTCATAACTTTGTATACAGTTCTGCTTTACCCAAACATATTTATACACGCTTAATTATTTTATAAAATGTAAATAAAAATTTTTTGAGGCTTTCTAATATAGAAAGGTATGAAGTCACACAGCTGAATAAGGCATTTTTTTTTGTTTCTGCTTACAGATAGCTTCCACATTAGTGAAAGTTTGAATTAAATACTGTTAATGTGTCTGGTTATTCCTCAAGAAAAGCAGTCTTGTTAATTAGAAATTAAACAAATGAGTGGAATTAGTAATCAGTAAAAACTCTAAAGGGCACTTAATGTGGTGGCCATAATAATGGTATGTAGACTTATCTTTCATGTACACACCCACATAATAGATACAGCTGAAATAAGACTTTGTTATGAAATTTAACACACATGCACACACACACACACACACACACACACACACACACACATGTTGCTCCTATACATTAAGGAGTTCGCTTCTCAGAGTACTAGAAATCTTTAAAATTGCTCAATGGTAAATATATTTGGCAGACATAGAACTTGAAATGAAGGAGCTGAGTCATCTATTACTTCTGCTAGAGTTTGCAGTTAGATGAGGGGTCAAGCTGGGTAGCTTTTTTTTTTTTTTTAATCAATAACAACCTCTTTTACTCCATTCAGGGAAAGGAAAAGTAAAGGGGAGAAGTTAAGGTGGGAGGTAGAAAGTAGAAGTTAGAGTTAAGTCAGAAGCTCTGTATCAGGGAAGTACCTATTTTCTCAGAAGCAAAAGAATGGAATTGAAACTGCTGAAAGATCAACAGCACTTTTTGGTGACTTTGGCTAAATCTGCCTTTTACCATGTTTTAAAAATGATTCTTGGTTTTGCTTGTAGAACTTTTTTCTAGAAACTTTTAATGTGACATCAATTGATTTTAACATGTAAAATGTAAGACCCGATTTAAAGGCATTTTTTTCCTTAAACATTTGTAAGACATCCCATTGAATCAACAGTCATATTATAAAGGACCCTGAATTTCAAGTTATTAGGTTTTTGAAGTAGTATGGTCAGCTACTTATTATTCTATCTGCCTGTACCTAAAAGTCATGTAATTAATGGGAATCTCAGAGTAAACATACATATAACTATATTTTCATAACTGGAAGAGAATATGGTTAGTGTATTTTAAAGGTATGATATTCATCTAGGCCAGATGATATAATTCACTTAATCATTACAAAAAAGATGACACAGTTAAATCACTCAGATTACTATTCTCCACCAGCAAAATGAGGAAGCAAATAGGACAGAATTAGTATAAAACATAACAAAAAAGGCTCTTTTCAGTAGTTGATAATTCTTTTGTGTTCTGGTGCAATTTTGGATGAGAATGAAAAGCTTACCATGCAGCTGTGAAAAATAAGCCACTGAGAGGAATTCTAGACACTCTCACTTCCTATCAAGTGTATTTTGATTCAGGCATTAAATTCTCTCTTATTTTTCTCATTAGGTCTTGATTACTATGTCAGCTGTCTAGAGAATACACTATTAACTGACAAAGGATTCCAGTGTAGAAGCAATGGTCCATTAGCAACCTTAAAATTTATTCACTTTTTTCCATTAACTCCTTATTTTTTAAAATGACCTCTCAGGTGAGGAAGTGGGAGTTGGGGAATGAAATTCTCCTTGGGGGGGTTGTAATTTCCTTTTATCAGATTATTGCCTCCCAACAGGAAATAATTTTATTTGAAGTTAAATGGTATTTTTCTTCTGAAATGGGGCCCTCAAAATACTTTCCAAAGTTTTCAAAAATAAAAATACCTATGAATACAAATAAATACATTTCTTTTAAAATGTTTGACCAAACGTTTTGGGGACTTTAGATTTGTAGTCCAGTAAGCTGAAAAGAAAGTGAAACTACATTAAGTTTACAAAAAGTATTATTAGGAGGCACAGCATATGAAATACCTTGAGAGCTTCCTTCAGACAAGCAGATGGATACTTCATCATTTCTGTCATTATCCTCTTCTACTTCAGGACCAGCTTCCTCTCCTGTTGTGAGTGCAGACAAAGAACCAGACTCTGGCTGCTCAGAAAAATCAGCAGGACCTCCTCTTGGAGGTGGAACTTCAATCCCCATTAAACGATATTTCCTCCTTCGATTCCCAATCCAAGTCTTTATAAGAGAAATACAAGAGGAAGCTTTGTAAGCATAGGAACCTTAGCAGTTCTGGCTGTTAAAATAATGAATGGATGCTCCATAAAATATGATTAAAAAGAATAAATAGGTACCTAGAATAATAAAATTTTGTTATTACTCAATAAATTAAAATAAAAAATTGCTTTTGCTTTTACATATCTTATTAGCAGAAAGATAGTATTTATTTAAATATTCAGACTTTTAAGAATCATGTAGCCCATTGTAGAATGTTTTTTTATTTTAATTTTTTTCTGGAGAAAATAATTCACCAAATCTTTCAAAAGAGAACAGGAATTGGTTATTTTTCTAAAGGGACAGGCACACAGCTATAATTATAATTCATCTCCTCTTTTGCACCTTGTTCCTCTTAGGTGAAAATGTGCCTTCCATTAACCTCATTTGGGTTCATAATGGTTACCTGGTTATTTCATGTATTCTAAAGTTTCATTTTATTAGATTCAGAACCATTTTTAAACTTTTTATATTAAAATAATTTTAAAGCCACAGGAAGTTGCAAAGATAAGTTCCAATTCAGTTGCCTCCAATTAACATTTTACATAATTATAGCACAATGACAACAGGAAACATAAAATATGTGTATACACTTCCATGTTCTCTCCTTCCCACCACTTCCAACACCTGGCAACCACTAATTTGTGTAATTTCAAGTATGCTATATAAATAGAGTAATATAGCATAAGAGTTTTTGAAACTGGCTTTTTTTTTTCACTCAGCATGATTTTCTGGATTTATTTAGGTTGCATGTATGAATAGTCCATTCCTTCTTTATTGTTAACTACTTAGCAATAAAAAAATTACATGAAACTTACATACCATTTTCCTGATTTTTTTTCCCTCAATGATTGTTTAACCATTCACTCTATGCAGGAAACTTGAATTGTTCATAAATTCTGTCTATTACATATTAAGAATAGTCATGTACAGGATTTTATGCAGATATGTTTTAATTTCTCTAGGATAAATGCTCAAGAATGAAATTGCTGGGTCATGTGGTAACTGTATGTTTAGTTTACATAAACTAAATTGCCAAATTGTTTCCAGAGCAATTGTACCATTTTACATTCTTACCAACAATGTATGAGAGATCCAGTTTCTTGGCATTCTTGCCAGCATTTGGATAGTCAGTATCTTTTTTATTATTATTTTAGCTGTTCTCATTGGAGCATGTAGTGATCAATGATGGAGTTCTTAATTTGATTCCCCCAATCGCTAGTGATAGTGAAAATCTTTTCATGTGCTTATTTACTATCCATATATCCTCTTTAATGAAGTGTTTCTTTATGTCTTTTGCCTATTGTCTAATTGAGTTGTTTTCTTTCATGTTGAGTTTCGGGAGTTCTTTATATAGTCTATATATGATTTATTTGTCAAATATGTGATTTGTAAATATTTTCTTCCCAGTCTTTAGCATGTATTTTCATCATGTACTGTGCAACACAAAAATTTTTAATTGTTATGATGATCAAGTTTTTGCTTTTTTCTTATATGAAGTGTGCTTTTAGTGCCATTTCTAAGAATTCTTCACCAATCCCTATGTCCCGAAGAATTTCCCCTGTTATCTTCTCAGTTTAATAGTTTTAGTTTTTGCTTTTAAATCTATGATCCATTTTGAAGTTTTGTTTAAGGTGTGGTATTTAGGTCAAGTTTCATTTGTTTTCCTACAGATATAGAATTTTTCCTGCACCTTCTTAAAAAGACTTCCTTCATTGAATTGCTTTTTCACCTTTGTCAAAAATCAACTGTGTGGGGATTGACTGTGGGAGCAGGGGGTGGGCTGGGTGAAGGAAGGCAAAGTAGGAAAATTGGGACAACTATAATAGAATAACAATAAAAAATCAACCTAAGCTGGCCATATTTGTGTGGGGCTATTTCTGGGTTCTGTATTCTGTACCACTGACCACACAGTCTCAATTACTGTAGCTGTATAATAGGTCTTGAAATTGGGTAGGTGGATTTATTCTACTTTGTTTTACCCAAATTGTTTCAGTTATTCTAGCACATTACCTTTCCATATGAACTTTAGAATTATCTTATCTACATCAACAAGAAATCTTGCTGGGACTTTTATAGGAATTATGTTAAACTTGTGTATCAATTTTGGGAGAATTTACAGTTTTGCTATGTTAAGTCTTACAGTCCATGATCACAGAAATGTTTTTCCATTATTTAAAACTTCTGTGGTTTCTTTCAACAGTATTTTATAATTTTCAGCATACAAGTCTTGTATATGTATTGTTAAGATTTACACTTAAGTATTTGCTTTTTGAGTATTTTGCAAACAGTGTATCTTTAATTTCAGTTTCAATGTGTTCACTTGTACTGTATAACAGAGTTGATTTTTGTATATTGATCTTGTATACAGAGACCTTGTTGAATTCAGTTATTTGCTGTAGGAGTGGTGTGTGGTTTTTGTTGTTGTTGTTGCTTTTTTGTAGATTACTTGGGGTTTTTTTACACAGCCAACCATGTACATCTCTTATTTATTTTATTACTATTTTTTTTTGCTGGCCAGAATTTCTAGTACTGTACTGAATAAAGGTGGTAAGAGTAGACACCCTGTTTTATTTTTGATCTCTGGAGAAAGGCATTCTCATTTTTCATCATTAAGCATAATGTTAGCTGTAGGTTTTGAATGCTTGTACATTTCTTTCTGGAGGAGGTTTTTTAAAAAAACTTGTTTTAATTGTATTTTTCCATTACCATTTATCCCCCTTATACATCACTCTGCTCCATAATCACCACCCTGTTATCCATGTCCATGAGTCCTGTTTTGTTTTTGTTAGATCCATCCACTGCCTAACCCTGTCACCTGTGGAAGAAGTTTTTAATGATGAAACCACCTAGTGTATTTCATATTAGATAAATTGTGGTACTGTTCACTCTTCAAGTATTGATCCATTTCCTGTGAACTCAAATTTGTGTGGGTAGATTTTTTTTGTAGCATTCTCTTATTATCTTTTTAATGTTTTTAATGGTATGTCTATAATGGTACCCCTGGTTCCCTCCTGATGTTAGTATTTTGTTTCTTCTCTCATTTTTTAATTTGCACATCTTGATAAGATGTTTGTTAATTTCACTGATCTTTTCAATGAACTCACTTATTTTTCATTGGATTTTTCTATTTTTCATCCTTGAATCTGTAGCTTGGCCTGTGAATTTCAATTACAAGCACTTCTCAGCCCCCACCCATTTAAGTGGGACCAAATGTCTAAAGGGAGCTGAGGTTTGTCATTCCACTCATTCAGTTCAGCTAGGCTCTGACAAATCTCCAATAGGTTAGACTCTGGTAGTATAGTTGTCCTTTAGTGCAGGCTTTGTGAAGAACAGAACATTCTGGCATATTGTATTTTAATTATTTAAATTAAATTTGTTGGAGTGGCATTGGTTAATGAAATAATATAGGTTTCAAATGTAAAATTCTTTCATACATGATCCGTATATTGTATTGTTTCCCTACCATCCAAAGTCAAATCTTCTTCTGTCACCAAATATTTGGCCTCCTTTATCCTTTACTGCCCCCACTTCCCTATGGTAACCACCACACTGTTGTCTGTGTCTATGAGTTTCAGTTTTGTATCCCACACATGAATGAGATCTTATGGTTCTTAGTTTTTTTTCTGACTGACTTATTGTGCTTGGCATAATATTCTCAAGATTCATCCATGTTGTCACATATGACAGAATTTTATCATTTTTATAGCTGAGTAGTATTCCATAGTATCTATGTTGCACATCTTTATCCAATCACCGATCAAAGTACACTCTGATTATTGCTATGTCTTGGTCACCACCAATAATGTTGCAAAGAACATAGGGGTGCATATATTTTTGTGAATAAATACCCTCTTCTATATTCCATTGAATATGACTGAGAAAAAATTATTTTATTATGTAGGGCCTCAGATTCTTCATCTGAGGAAACTGCAAAGTTAGGGAACTGTTTTCCAAATTGTCAGTCTATTGGATAATCTTTGTCCCTTCAAGATACTCATAAATCTGTAAAATATAACTGTGTGTTTTCCCTTTTCTCTTTTTTAAAAAAATATATTGTTGTTCAGGTAAAGTTGTCTCCATTCCCCCCCACCATTCCCTCCTCCCCACCCACCCCTACTTCCCACTTTGGTTTGTCCATGGGTCCTTTATACATGTTCCTTGACAACCCTTCCCCTTCCCCCACTGTTAACAATACAAATATAGTGGCTATTAAAAAATTGGACTCTCAGGCCCTTTAAGCTTCTAAGTGTATTTCTGTTAAGATGACATGAATAATATTTCAAACTGCTCTTATTTTATAGGTATATTATCACATATTTGCAATCTGTATATGCCGTATGTAGCAGGTGTACCTTTCTGTTAATACAGTAGTTAAAAAGCAGGGGAAAAGGGGAAGGGTTTGCAGGAACAAAGTTAAAAGACACATGGATAAAAACTAGGGGGAGGGTGGTAATGGGAGGGAAGATGGGAGGGGGATGGGTGGGCTTGATTGGGAGTAAAGGGGAGAAAAATGTACTTAAACAATCATTAAAATAAAAAAAAGTTAATAAAAAAAGAAAAAAAGCAGGCATGATATATTTTCATGGAACTTAAAACTTACAGTTTAGTAGAGGTATAAGAAATAAGCAAATAGACAAGAAAATATAGATTATAAACTTTAACCAAGTATTATAAAGGGAAAAACAGATATAATATTTAGCCACAATAACACAGTGTAATGAAGTGGTCTCTTCCAAATTTACCTGATCATAAGCATTATTAGAAAGAAATCATACAGATTCTCGGGCCTTTCCTTGCAAATTGTGATTTAGTAGGTCTGGGGTGGGGTGATCTGTATTTTAAGAATTCTGTAAGTTAGTTCTATAATAAAGCATACACTGGTGAAGCAGAAATGGAAATAATGTTAGACTGTCAATAGAGAGGTCTGGCCTGTAGTTATTTACTGGCAAGCCATTCCCATATCTATCCTCATTTTCTTTAAATGAAATAAAAGCATGCAATTCAATCTCACGGTGCCCACCAGCTTTGAGTCAATGTCTATGGTAGACAATACAGAGTTTATTATTTATTTTTCACACATACATTAGGGGTGAAAGGTTATATATAATGCAAAAATAAAAGTAAAAACAATATAATTGAAAATCATTCTTCTATTTAAAGACATTTCAAATGTAACCATGATCCTTGGAAAATAAACATAATGTCAAATGTAAAAACATACATCTGTTTTCCATGAAATTTATTTGTCTTTCAAATGTATTTTAAACATTCAAGCATATATTGTTTATACAGAAATTTGACCACATATGAGTACATTTTGACATATGTCCACTATAACCAAACACAGATGGAAAGAATCGACATTAAACTAAATTGTAGAGTGATAGGGGAAGAAAGTATTTTTGAGAACTTATGGTGCTTTGTACTTGTTATCCACATATATTACCTCAAAATACTCCTCCACTATCTCCATTTACTGTTAACTGAAGCACATTATAAAACTTTTACTATGCTAAACTTTAAGTTCTTAGGAGAGCTGCATTTTTCCATGGCACTTAGAAGTTTTTGGGTATCCAGTAGGTGTTCAATTTACCTTTGATGTATGAGTAAGTCAATAAATAGACATTAACCTGGTAATAACATTTGACGCTAAAGAAATATGTACACACAATGACACTCAATATGGTTCAAATAAAAATATGTCAAGTCTGCTTCCCAGCCTTTTTAAAAGCATAAGATATAAGAAGAAAACATGCATCTGAAATTTCCAAATTATATGACAAGTAACAGTTAACTAGACATCCTGTGGTAAAGTTCATCCTGGTGATTAATAACTATAAGGTCTATTAGACTTAAAAATACCTATATAATTTCTCCTAAATCTCAGGAATATATTTATGACGTTAACATATTCTTCTTTATGTTAATCTACCATAACATAGAATTAATCTGCCAAATATTATAGAAGAGGTCACAACACATCAACTCTTCAAATTTTTGTTGGTTGTGGACAGGCTGGCATTTTATAGAAATAACTAGAAACAAAGGATAATAACCTGTCCTCTATCCTTTCCTCTAGTAAAAGTTTTAACTAGCCTTAAGCAAGAACATAATGGTAACACTTCTTTTTTTCTAATTGTATGTTAGGACTTTCTACAGGGATTAAGGGCTCGGTACATAGCAACGGCTCAGTGAATGTCCCAGTATCATGGACTTTGGCCACTTTTTACAGCAACTGTGCCTAAAATCTGTTGGTATTGAAGAGAATTGTAGCTAGGAACCTTGTGCATACCTTTTCTTTCATTTTGAAAAGGTATGTTTTTAGGAATATTCTGTCATGTATCTTCTGTCTCCTGTGGTATGGGGTCTCAAGGAGACCCTGTGGCAGTCAATGGAGCTTAAAAGATTCCATAATAGCACATGACATGTATTAGTATGAGTGGCAAGTTGAATGCAAACAAAAGTGAAAAAAACAGTAGAAAACTTGGAAGATAAAATTGGTGACATCTTATTGAAAGTATAGCAAATGGACAAAAAGATTGAAAATGGAAATCTCAGGGTAACTGTTGTGCTCCAGGTGCAGAGTAACCAATCCAGATTGGAGCAGGTTGTAAGATGCCAGGAGAAGATTCTTCAAGATGATAAAACTGTTACATTACCAAATGTGCATAAATGTATTGAGAAGAGATATATACAGCTGGGAAGGGTTTGTGGATAAATTAGTAGCAGGTACCTAGAAAAATAAGCAAGCAAATATACAAAAACCAAAAACTAATTAAGTAATGAACTCTAAAGGAACAAAATAATGTTATGCAGAAAATGAAAATAATAATGTTATACAGCATAATTCAAATGTAAAAAGCACATAAAATATCAAATTAACACAAATTATATAAAAACTACACTGGGAAAATAAGAAGTATATGTGTAGGTGAAAGAATTAATGAAGAGGTCATAAAAGAAATTTTTTAAATGCCTAGCATTTCATGTTAGAATATTGGTCAAGAATGCCTAGCACTGAAAAATAAAAGAGTAGCAATAAAAACAGATTTGAGAGAGACTTCTAATTGTTCTCCAATATGTCTTCTCTCTCTTCCAGAATAATAGAAATTATATAGGATTCCCACAATATAACTACATTTGCAGCTTCTCTTCAATTAGGTATGGCTAAGAGACTAATCATTAGCCAGTGTTGTATAAGTGAATATGTCTTTTGTTCCTGGAAATCCCCTTTAAAAGATAGCTGGTACACAACCATTGCTCTTCCTTTGTTCCCATATCTGTCATGCTGCCTGGACCATAAATGCCATCCATACCGTTGGACCTTGAGGACAAGGGATACATTGTAGGGATGGCAGAATGTAAGGTGTAATGTACCAATGTCTTTGAGGACTTCATAGTGCAGAATTTGTATGCCAATTCTAAATTGTATACCCTTGAATTTGTGCATGAAATTGAAATATCTTGTGTAAGCCACTGATATTTTGACTCTTTTTTTGTTACAACCAAAGCTACTTCTAATTAATACAGGACATTATTCATAGATGGAGGTAAATACCAAAGGAATTGTCTTAAAGAGTGGAAAGTAGTTGACTTTGGCTACTAGAAAATGGTAGGAGGGAAGGAGCGAGAAGTGTTTTGTATTAAGTTGGGTAGAACTTGATTCCTTAAGTGATGTGCATGCATAACCCTGATTTAAAAGATAAAAAATGACAATTACAGCAAAAACACATCTCTACATTTTCCTATTCTTAGCTTTTGCTCAGGATCCTCATACCATAATTCTAGTCCAATATTTCTTCAATCATTTGTATTCTCATGCCATCCCTTTAGTTAGACTCTGCCTAACTAAAATAGGAAAAGGAAAAGTGTCTAATGCTTTTCTAATTACTTGTTAGTATATGTAACACCCAGCATGTTCAGTAAATACAAGATTTATTTTTATTTCCCATCTGGGTCCTAACAAAATAAAAAGCAAGGCTCTCAACAGGACAGTATTTTGAGAATAGTATTTATTTTGATAAGTCTGTGCTCTATGACTTCTCCTCACACTTCTCCATCTTTTCCCATGTGTGTATGAGAAAATATTTCTTTCTATAGAAGAGTTCTGTATTTCATCACTTCTTTAACAGTACTTTCCTCTTATGTTTTTTTGACAAATCTTTAGTGTGAGTTGAAGCTTCCTCATACTTACTCACAAAAGCCAACTCTTGGCATTTCTTCTGAACTCTACATTGAACGAACCATGGAATCAACCACAGTAGGAGTTTTCATATCATAGAAATCAACAAATATTTTCCTTAAAAGTTTGATTGTTAAATATTTACCAGTACACCATGCCACTACCTAACTCTTATATTGACATCTTTCTTTTAAAAAATTTTTATTGTTATTCAATTACAGCGTCCCCATTTATCCCACATTACTCTCCCCTGCCCTACCTACTCCCACCTCCCACATTCAATCTTTGTGCCCCATAGTCTTTGTCCATGGGTCCTTTATGCATGTTCCTTGATGACATCTTTCAAATGGAATGAAAACTGCTGTTCCCAAGATTGATCAATATAAATTTCAATCTATCATTCATTAAATAATATGTGACATATATTTCAGATCACCTCATGTAAATTTTTAAACAAATGGAACATAAACATTTAAAATAGCATATACTTTAGTCATTTAATATGTAAAATGAAAATGTTTTTAATGTAACCACAGAGTTGTGCAACAATCACCACTGTCTAATTCCAGAATATTTCTATCACGAAAAAGGAAAACCTATACCCTTTACCAGTCACTCCCCATTCATCCTTCAACCCAGCTCAAGGCATCCACTAATCTGTCTCTGTGTGTCAATTCTGGACATTTCATATAAATGGATTGATATAATATGTGGTCTTTTGTAACTTGTTCTTTCACTTAGTATAATGTTTTCAGGATGCATCTATTTTGTTACATGTTTCAGTATTTAATTCCCTGACATAGCCCTACAACACCTCATTATATGCATATGTCATATTTTGCTTACCCATTTACTTGATGGACAGTTGAGTTTTTCTACTTTTTGGTATTATTAATAATGCAGTTAAGAACATCCACATATAAGTTTTCGAGTGGACATACAATTCATTTCTTTTGGGTATATACCTAAGAGTGGGATTTCTGGGTTGTATAATAAATCTGCTAATTTAGAGAACTGTTTTCCAAAGATGCTAAAACATTTTACATTTTTACCAGAAGTGTATAATGGTTCTAATTTCTCCACATCCTAGCTAACAGTGGTTATCTGTCTTTTTGATTCTAGCCATCATAGTAGGTGCTGAGTGATATCACATTATAATTTTAATTTCCATAATTATAAATCATGTTGAACAAATTTTTGTGTGTGTATTGGCCATTTGTATATCTTCTTTGGATAAATGCTTATTCAAGTTTTTTGCCCATTTTTTAAAGTTGCATTATTTGCCTTTTATTATTGATATGTAGGAGTCTTTACATACTGTGGATACAAGTTGCTTATGAGATGTATGATTTGAACATATTTCCTCCCATTATTTGGGTTATCTTTTCCACTATAGTGATGGTATTATTTCCATTACTTCATATAATTTTTAAAGCTTTTATTTATGACACTCATCAACCACACCATAAAAGTTATTGAAAATGTCTTACCCGAACTATTTCACAGTCAACATTTAATTCAGTTGCAACTGCTTCAATTTTCTCTCTACAGATTGAGCCAAGGCTGGTCATGCCGTTGTCCCAGTATTTCTTAAGGGTGGCTAAGTCTCTGTCACTGAACTGAGTGCGGTCTTGTAGCTGTAGAACAAATTTTAAAAATTAGAATAATCAAAGAAAAAATATTATAAGACCCTGGCCAGATAGCTCAGTTGGTTAGAGCATTGTCCAGATACACCAAGGTTGCAGGTTCAATCCCTGGTCAGGGTACACACCAGAGGCAACCAATGAATGTGTCAATAAGTGGGACAACAAAACTCTCTCTCTCTCTCTCTCTCTCTTCTTTCTCTCTTTCTCATCAATAAATAAAAATTAAAAAAATATATAGACAGTATCATCATGGTGAGATGTGGTAGGTTATTTTCAACACACAATAGTAGCTACATTAATTTCATAATTCTTACTGTGTTCCCCCCATTTTGAAATGGGTATTTTCATATTTATTTTTATAACATGAAATTGTACTAGAATAAAATAGACAAAAATTTTAACTGATAGTAGTTAAGCAATGTTGCTCTTAAATGGTTATAATCACACAAATAATTCATATAATTATAAAAAATACAGATAATTTTTTAAATGAACAGAATTTCAATTAACCACACTCCTGGAAATAACAGTTGTTCACATTGTAATGTATATTCTTTCCACCTTTTTTCTATGATACACACACTCACATTTACACTAATATATTGAAAATATAACAGGGTCAGGATTACATCACTGTGCTGCCTTTTGATAACTTAATCTAGATTTTCATACAGATAGGTCTCCTACTAAATTTACAGTTACTTAAAAAGATAGATAAAATGTGCCCTGGCTGGCGTAGCTCAGTGGATTGAGCGTGGGCTGCGAACTAGGCATCGCAGGTTCGATTCCCAGTCAGGGCACATGACTGGGTTGCAGGCCATGTCCCCCAGCGACCGCACATTGATGTTTCTCTCTCTCTCTCTCTCTCCCTTCTCTCTCTAAAAATAAATAAATAAAATCTTAAAAAAAAAGATAGATAAAATGTATGAAGATAATGTAGCCCTAAGAAAATCATATTTATGACTTAAAGAAGTTTCATAACAAGTCTATCCTTTTTGTTCTTAGGTTTTTAAACCAGTAAATTACAGACTTTATATATTACTTTAATTCAGTGAATCCTGTAGGCATTCGTAGGATGTAAATTAGAAGCATGAGAGAATAATAACCTCTATTTTACTGGTAAGGAATCAAGAAGAGTTAGAGGACACATTTAACAGGACACAGAGAACCCATGGCAGAGCTGGAAATAGAAATACATCTGATTTTTTCCTACTAGCTTTATACCTACGATGTTTCCAGCTATCTCAAGAGGTGGTGAAAAAACCTAAAAATGAACTTTAATTAAAAATATGTCCTGCCAAGCCCTATATGTGTATGTATGTGTTTGTGGTGAAAGTGAAAGTGACAGAAAGAGTGAGAGAAAGCCTGTGAGAGTGAGTGAGTTGAGGGCAAATGTTGCAAATTATGACATGAAGCATAAGGTTCTATTGCTGCTTTTGCCTAAGAAGATATGGTCTGCTCCCACATGAGGACTAGACTTCAAGTCCTTTCTAGATGTACACTGCTTTCAACATTTCCTTTCTAACAGAAGTTAAAAATAAAACACTTTCCCAAATTGGATTTGGGCAACAATGAAAAATAATGTATATATAACATGACTTAAAAGAATGATCATAGCTAAAACTGACATTAATACTAAACAATAGGAGCAAATTTGTTTTAAAGCTATATCCCTTCAAAAAGGAATTGGAGCTATCAGAAGGTAAATCAATAAATGAATTCTTAGTTTTGTACTATGATAGTGAAGTTACATTGTACTCTTATGTGTCTCTTCATAAGAAATGTAGTATACTTTGTGTGTGTGTTAATTTCCTGATTGCTACATTTGTTCTCCCACTTCTTAAAAAGCCCTGATAAGTAACATTTATTTCACTTGCTAGTACAAATTACATGTTCCAAATGAATAAATCAAAACATGCCATCCAAGCTTTTTAATCAAATGGAATAACCCTCAAGTTGTTTACAACATAAAAATCTCATTAGGTGCCCATCCTATATTGATTGTTCCATAGCTGTGGAGCTAAAATTTTCAGTATAAAACTCAGAGCAAAATTAATGGTAATAAGGTTGTAAGTCCATCATAACAGCCAGCATAAATTGCCCATATTTTTCCATTGCTGTTGCATCAAATTCTTCAGTGCAAGCTAGTTTAAATTACTGACAGAAAGGAAGAAATAATGTACAGAAAACTGAAACGCATGCAACCAATTAATTTCTAATTCATTTAGAGGACATCTAAAGCTGATTCATCGCTTAAAAATTAGCTAAATAAAATCTCATTTAATTTGTTAGAAATGTGCTGGGGTCTCAGATTGTTAATAGGGTGACCTATTATGATAACACCTATTAAATAGAAGCTTATGAGGGAAGAGCAGTTATTTTTAAAACTTCTAAGAGCATATTTTAAATAATAAAATAAATGAAGTAATAAAAATCAATTAGCATTAAAACTGAATACCCATTTGCCAGGGAAAAAAGATGGACACTTAAAAGAAAAGGTGGTTTCTTCCCTGAGGAAATCTGAAGGGGAGATTAGTTTTGTCTTCCTATTGAACTTTAAAGCCTCTTTCACGTTACAAGACATGCCACAACCTAAACATTGGCTCAAGTGAGGGAGGCATATTTGGCAAGTAGATTTTGTGAAAAGAGTAACATTCCAGTAACCCTGAAATTCAAGGTGAAACCTGAGGCTTGGTCCAAGTGACCAGATAATTGTGTTAATTTCACTGAGATTATATTGTAGCACAATAGGAATATTTTAGTGTCTTCACCAACCTCAAGGACATTTCTGGGAATTAGTTCTTTGCTTCCCTTTTAAAAGTAACACAATGTGAGCTCTGGCTGGGTGGCTTAGTTTGTTGGAGCATTGTCCTGTGCACCAAAATGTTGTGGGTTCAATCCCCAGTCAGGGCACATACCTACGTTGTGGATTCAAACCCTACTTGGGGTGTGTGTAGGAGGTAACTGATCAATGTTTCTTTTTCACATCAATGTTTCTCTCACTCTCTCCCTCCTCCTTCCTCTTCTCTAAAATCAATAAACATCCTCACGTGAGGATTAAAAAAATAAAAAAAATAACAAGGTAACAAAATTCTGGTATTGGAGAGCAGAGCTTCCTGTTTTAATTATGTATTTCAATTAAATGTAGATAGAGCTCAACTATATATTTGGACTCAGACAAGCCCTTCAAAATGAGAAGTATCAAAAGTTTATTTTTAAATGTACTTTTTCAGTTACAGATGACATACAATATTATATTAGTGTCAGGTATACAACATAGTGATTAGACATTAATATACCTTACAAAGTGATAACCCCAGTAAGTCTAGTATCCATTTGACACCATACATAGTTATTACAATATTATTGACTATATTCCCTATGCTGTATTTTACTATTGACTATTGTAAATTACCCAT
The DNA here is from genome assembly GCA_004024845.1 of Tonatia bakeri. Classification (NCBI taxonomy): domain Eukaryota; kingdom Metazoa; phylum Chordata; class Mammalia; order Chiroptera; family Phyllostomidae; genus Tonatia; species Tonatia bakeri. Next base: position 20,442 of record PVIA01012456.1, on the reverse strand, counting down.
GACTATTTACAAACTACCATTTTCTACTTCCTAATCTCTTCACTTTTTCATCCAGTCCTCCAAACACCCTCTCTTTTGGCAACATCAGTCTGTTCTCTGTATCTATGAGCCTGTTTCTATTGTTTGTTTATTTTGTTCTTTTGGGTTCCACATCTGAGTGAAATTATGTGGTATTTGTCTTTCTCTGACTGACTTATTTCAGTTAGCATACTACCCTCTATGCCCATCCATGCTGTCACTAATGGTAAGATTTCATTCTATTTTATGACCAAGTAGTATTCTATTGTATATATGTACCACTACTTTCTTATGCATTCATTTATTGATGAGCACTTTGTTTCTTCCATATCTTCGTTAATGTAAACAACACTGCCATGAACAAAGGAGTGCATATATTCTTATGAATTCAGGGAAGTTATTCCAATATTCAAAAGTATAATGGTTGGGACATAAGGTGCTTTCATTTTTAATTTTTTTGAGGAAGCTCTGTACTGTTTTCCACACTGGTTGTACCAGTCTGCATTCCCACCAACACTGCATGAGGGCTCCATTTTCTCCACATCCTTGCCAGCACTTTTTGTTCATTGATTTATTGACGACAACCATTCTGACTGGTATTAAGTAATATTTTATTCTGGTTTTAATTTGCATTTGTCTGATAATTAGTGACATTGAAATCTTTGCATATCTATTGGCCCTTTGTATGTCTTTTTGAGGAAGTGTTAATTTAGGACTTCTGTAGATTTTTCAATTAGATTGTTAAAATTATTTTTGTTTTTGAGTTCTTTAAATACTTTGGATATTAATGCCTAAGGATGTATCATGGGCAACTATCTTATTCCATTCAGTAGTTTGCTTTTTTGTTTTGTTCATGACTTCCTTGCTTTGCAAAACCTTTTTAGGTTGATGCAGTCTCAATTTGTTTACTTTTTCTTTTGTTTCCCTTGCCCGAGGAGATATATCAGAAAATATATTGCTAAAAGAAATGTTAGAGACATTACTGCTAATGTTTTCTTCTAGGATTTTTGAAAAAGATTTTATTTATTTATTTTTAGAGAAAGGGGAAGGAGGGAGAAAAAGAAGGAGAAAAGAGGGAGACAGGTGTTCTTTGTCTGGGAATTGAACCTGCTATCCTTTGGTTCGCAGTCCAGGCTCAATCCATTGAGCTACACCAGCCAGGGTTCTTCTAGCATTTTTTATGATTTCAAATCTTACCTTTAAGTCTTTAATCCATTTTGAGTTTATTCTTGTGCATAGTGTAAGAAGGTAGTCTGTTTCATTTCCTTTACATGTATCTGTCCAATTTGCCCAACACCATTTATTGAATAGACTGTTTATACCCCATTCTATGTTCTTGCCTACTTTCTCACATTTTAATTGGTCATCTAGGTGTAAGCTTATTTCTGGGCTCTCTATTCTGTTCCATTGCTCTACATGCATGTTTTTATGCCAGTCCTTTGTTGTTTTGATTATTAGAGCCTTGTAATATAGTTTGACATTAGGTAACCTGAAACCTCCAACTTTATTTTTTTTTTCAAGATTTCTGTGGCTCTCTGGGGTCTTTTGTGGTTCCATATAAATTTTTCAATTACTTGTTCTAGTTCTGTGAAATCACCAAGAGTATTTTAATAGGAATTGCATTGAATCTATAGATGGTTTTGGGTAGTAGGGACATTTTAAAGATGTTACTTCTTCCTATCAATGAGCATGGTATATGCTTCCATTATGTTTATTATTCAATTTCTTTCTTCATAGTTTTATAATTTTAAGAGTACGAGTCTTTTACCTCTTTGGTTAAATTTATTCTAAGGTATTTTATTGTTTTATGCAATTATAAATGGGATTTTTTTTTTAGTTTCCTTTTGTAATAGTTCATTATTGGTGTATAAAATGCAACCAATTTCTGTATATTTATTTTGTGTCCTGCTAGTTCACTAAATTTATTTATCAAGTCTACTAGATTTTGGTGAAATCTTTAAAGTTCTCTATATACAGTATTCTGTCATATGCAAATAATGACTGTTTTTCTTCTTCCTTTCCAATTTGGATGCCTTTTACTTTTATTTCTAGTCTGATTGCTGTGGCTAGAACTTCCAGTACCATGTTGAATATGGTTATAAAAGTGAATATCCCTGTCTTGTTCTAGATCTTCAGGGAAACACTTCTAGTTTTTCCCTATTGAATATGATGTTAGTTGTGAATTTATCACATATGGCTTTTTTATGTTGTGGTATGTTCCCTCTATTACTATTTTGATGAGGGTTTTTATAATAAATGAATGCTGGATTTTATCAAATGCTTTTTCATCATCTATTAACATGATCATATGATTTTTACCTTTTGTTTTGTTTATGTGATGTTTCATGTTAACTGATTTGAGGACATACTATTTGCATTACAGGAATAAATCCCTCTTCATATATCGTGGTGTATGATCATTTTAACATATTGATGAATTCAGATTGCTAATATTTTGCCAAGGATTTTAGCATTTTTGTTCCACAGAGATATTGATCTATACTTTTTTTGTCTTATTAGTGTCCTTATCTTGTTTTGGAATCAAGATAATGCTGGACTTGTAAAATGAGCTTGGGATTCTTCCCGCCTCTTGAATTTTTGGAAATACTTTGAGAAGGAGAGGTATTAATTCTCCTTTGAATGTTTGTTAACATTCACCTGTGAATTCACCCTGTCCAGGGCTCTTTTTTGTTGGGATTTTTTTTTTTTTACTGTTTCAATTTCATTGTGTAACTGGTCTGTTCAGATATTCAGTTTCTTCTTGATTCTGTCTTTGAAAAGTGTGTCTCTAGGAATTTATTTCTTTTTTTATATGCACTTTATTTATTATTATTACTTTCTTTTTTAACATATTTTTTAAAATTTTATTTTTATTGTTGTTACAGTACAATTTTCTATCTTTTACTCCCATCCCAACCCACCCACCCAGCCCTTCCCTCCCCCCTTCCATTTACACCCACCCCTAGTTTTTATCCATGTGTCCTCTATACTTGTTCCTGTAAACCCTTCCCTTTTTCCTCCAAAATTCCCCTTAAATTCCCTCTCCTCTCCCCTCTGAACTCTGTCAGTCTGTTCTTTATTTCAGTGAATTTATTTCTTTTAGGTTGTCCAACCTGTTGGCATATAATTGTATATTTTCTTATAATTCTTTATATTTTTGTGGTGTCAATTGTTATTTCTCCTTTTTCATTTCTGCATTTTATTATTTGAAAGGTTTGTCAATCTTGTTATCTTTTCAGAAAACATTCTCTTGGTTTATTTATCTCTTGTTTGGCTTTTTTAAGACACTTTTTATTTATTTATGTTCTAATATTTAATGTATCCCTCTTTTGCCTCATTTTGGGCTTTTTTGTTACTCTTTTTCTAGTTCCTTTAGGTTAGATTTTGAAATTTCAGATTGCTTATTTGACGTTTTTCTTGTTTTTGGAGGTAGGCCTGTTGTTATAAATTTCCCTCTTAATACTGTTTTTGCTGTGTCCTATAGATTTCAGGTTGTTTGTGTTTGCATTTGTTTTAAGATATCTTTTGATTTCTTCTTTGATTTTATTGTTAATTCATTCATCATTTAGTAACATGCTATTTAACCTCTGTGTGTTTGTGTGTTTTTCAGTTTTTGTATTGTAATTGATTTACTCTTTCATACCACTGTTGTCAGAGAAGTTTCTTGATAGAATTTCAATCTTCTTATACTTAATGAGAATAGTTTTGCGGCCTAACATGTAGTCTAATCTGGAAAATGTTACATGTGCACTTGAATGAAAGGTGTATTCTGTGGCTTTGATGTTAAATGTTCTGAAAATATCAATTGAATCCATTTGATCTAGTGTGTCTTTTGAGACTGCTGATTTCTTGTTGATTTTCTATCTAGAAGGTCTATCCATGGATGTCAATATAGTGTTAAAATCCCCTACTATGGCTGCATTCCTGTCAATCTCTCCTTTTATGTCCATCAATATTTGCCTTACATATTTAGGTGCTCCCATGTTAGGTGCATAAATGTTTATAAGGGTGTTTCCTCTTGTTGTATTGATAATTTATCACTCTGTAATGATCTTCTTTGTCTCTTATTATAGCCATTGTTGAAAGCATCTTTTGTCTGGTATAAGCATTGCTACCCTGTTTTACTTTCATTTCCATTTGCATAAAATATCTTATTATATCTCTTCACTTTTAGTCTGTGTGTCTTTTGATCTGAAGTGGGTATCTTTTAGACAGCATATAAATGGGTATTGTTTTCTTATCCATTCAGCTAACTTGAGTCTTTTGATTGGAGTATTTAATTCATTTTACATTTAAAGTAATTATTGACAGGTACATATTTATGGGCATTTTATTGTACACATTGCTTTTTCTTTTTTCCTTTCTCCTTTTTAAAGAAGACCCTTTGACTTTTCTTGTAGTATTGTTTTGGTGCTGATGAACTTCTTTAAATTTTTTGTTTTGGGGGGAAGCTAGCAATTTTTTTTAATTAAATTTAAGTGGTAGGCTTACGGGGTAGAGCTGTCTTTGTTGTAGGTCCTTGCTTTTCATCACTTTGAATATTTTGTGCCAGTCCCTTCTGGCCTGAAAATTTTCCATGCAAGAATCAGCTGACAGCCTCATGGGAGCTCCCTTGTAGGTAACTGTCGTTCTCTTGCTGCTCTTAAGATTCTTTCTTTGTCTTTAACCTGTGCTATTTTAATTATGGGTCTCGGTGTGAGCTTCCTTGGATCCACCTTGTTTTGGACTCTGAACTTCCTGGACTTGTGTTCATTTTTCTTTCACCAGGTTGTGGAACTTTTTACTCATTATTTATCACAACATATTTTCAATATTTTGCTCTATCTTTTCCCCTTCTTGTACCACTATGATGCCAACGTTGCTGTTATACTTAATGTTATCCCAAAGGTCCCTTAAATTGTCCTCTTTTTTTAATTACCTTTTTTTTCATGCTCCAATTAGGTGTTTTCTGCTAGCTTATCTTCCAAATCATTGATTTGATCCTCTGCTTCATATATCCTGCTCTTGATTCCTTCCAGTGTGACCTTCATTTCAGATATTGTATTCTTCATTTGTGACTGACTTTTTTTTTTATGTTTCCTATGTCCCTTTTTATGCTTACTATATTTTGTTTAAGTTCAGAGTGGATCCATTCTTCCCTTAAGTTCCTTGAGAATTATTTTTCCTTGAGCATTCTTATAACTAACTATTGCTTTGAATTCTGTATTTTGGGAACTTGCTTCTATCCATTTCAACTAGATTTTTTTCTGCAGATTTCTACTGTTCTTTCATTTTGGGTGTTTCTTTGTATCCTCCTTTGGCTGCCTCTATGCATTTCTTTCTGTGTATTAGATTGATCTGTATCTCCCAGTCTTGCTGTGGTAGCCTTATGTAGTGGGTGTCCTGTGAGGCTCAGTAGTATAGTCTACATGACTGCCAGGTGTAGGTGCTTCAGAAATGTCCCTTGTGTGGATTATGTAAACTCTGTTGTTATAGTTGAATCTTAGTTGCTATTGGCTTATCCATGGTTGGGGTTGACCCTCAGGCTAGCTGACTGAAGGTTAACCCTGACTAAAATGTACAAGGTGCTGTGTGGGGGCTGATTCCACTAAGCAGAATTTGTTCCAATGGGGTCTAGTGCTTGCCAAGATATCCATCCATTTTAGTGTGCCACTTATGGAGCTATTCAGGTTGTACTCTATTGTGGTCCAAAGTCCACCACCAGGTGTGTTGATTCTGGTCCTTTTGGGAGGGACTCTGGGGCAAGTCAATGTCAGACCTTGCCTGTAACTAGTTCTGAGCTACATGTTAGGAATTACAAAGTGATCCACAGTTGGTAGCTGCCTTTACTAGGCTTGGGTACTCATGGGGGGGGCCACAAGAGTTGGCTCCTACCAGTACCAAGTTTTGGGCAGGTCAGCAAAATGCCCAAGAATCATAAGAGTAAAGTCAGTAGAGTTAATCAGGCTAAAACAGATTAAGATTTGGCCAAGTAGAGGGAGGAATTTGCACAAGAATGGTGGCACTGATCAGTTTACCCAGGGAAAAATAACCTACACCCTAGAGTCACACAATTCAGTCTCTCCTTGTACATTTCTGATATCCCCTGAGTCTTCCCAGACATCCTTGATAGATTCCCAAGAAAGACTATGCCATGGATCCATGCTGGCTGCAGCTAGCTGATTCCTCAGCAGGGCTTGATCTCTGCAGGGTGGGCTCATGAGAAGTTGGGAGAGAGTGGCTAGTGTATCTACCCAGTCTGATGCCCTGTGGCAGGGAGTCCTTGACCCAGGGAAATGATATCTGTGGGTAGTGTGGGGAAGGGACTATGCATAGGGACATTAGCAAGTGTCCCTCCAGCTCTCTCACAGAAACCATACAACCCAGTCTCTGCACGTAGGACTCTAGTCTTCTCTGAGCTGCTGTGCCTCCACCAGAGCTCAGGGTAAGTGGCCCTTGAAGAGGGTGCCTAGGTTTCTAGCACTCTCCCTTCTCTCCCTGGTGAATGGAATCCCTGCTGATTTTCAGAGTCAGATGTTATGTGGGTTTCTCTTCCCAGCACTGGCGCTCTGGGCTGGAAAGCCTGGCATGGAGCTGAGACCCCCTGTTCCTCAGGGGCACCATTGCAACTAGATTGTCAACTGCTATCTCTATAGATTGTCAACTGCTGCACACAGGTGTTGGACAAGCCCTTTTCACTTCTCTGATCCCTCCTACCAGTCTTGATGTGGATTCTTCTGTAAGTCCTTGGTTATAAGTCTTCTGTTCAGGTAGTCTTCAATTGGTTATTCAGGTTGATTGTTCTATAACTGGTAATTCCCATTTGGTCTTGGGAGGAGGTGAGTGTAACTTCGGCCTACTCTGCCACCATCTTGGATCTCTTACTTCAATGCTTTTAACTGCTACATTGCATTCCATCATATGGATAATCTCTGATTTACTTAAAGATTTATCTATACTGGACTTTTAGGTGGTTTCAGGTTATTGCTATTAAAAACAATGTGGAAGTGGACATTTTCATAGATATATCTTACTTTATATTTACAATTATATGTAATGAAAAATTCTTAACCATATGTTTTGATCACCTCCACTGTTTCCCATTGATGGAGAAGAGATTCCTACTCTACAGTTATGAGGATGGTGGAACAAATGACTCCCAACACCAGACAGATGCAATTAACTCAGTGTATTATTTTCTTACTCACAGCCAGGAAGAGGAAAAAACTGGATGACACACAGGATGACATAAGGATTCCACTTGGAAACAGAATGAATAAACAGAGGCTGTGGTGCAACTCCTGAGGTCAGTAAAACCCCTTTATCCTACAGGAGTATGTGACTGGAATTTTTAATCATTTTGAAGGCTGAAATATATGCTAGTCCCTATTTTCCTATATCTATATCAATGCTAGCTGAACTTTGTAATTTTTAACACTATAGTAAACATTAATACAGTAGCTTTTCCTTATCTGTGGTTTTACTTTCCACAGTTTCAGTTATCCATGGTCAACCATGATCTGGAAATATTAAATAGAAAATTACAGAAATAAATGATTCATGAGTTTTAAATTGTGTACTGTTTTGAGTCATGTGATAAAATCTTGTGCTGTTCTGCTCCAATGTGGATGTAAATCACCTTTTTTTCTAGCTGTGTACTCCTGCTGTATACACTACCCACCTTTTAGTCACTTACTGGCTGTCTTGGTTATCAGATTGCCTATAGCAGTGCTTGTTTCAAGTAACCCTTATTTTATTTAATAATGACCCCCAAACAGAAGAATAGTGATGCTGATAACTCAAATATGCCAAAGAGAATCCATAAAGTGCTTCCATTAAGTGAAAAGTTGAAATTTCAGTACTACCCATTGAAGATCTTTGAACTTATCCCCTTCAGGTAAGAAGGGGTACCATATCTATCTTGTGGTTTTCACTTACATTTCTTTAACCAAGTATTTTGATATGTTTATTTGTTTTATATACAAAATATCTCAGAATTATTGTGGGTTCAGTTACAGGTTACCACAATTAAGCAAATGTTGCTGTAAAGAAAGTCACATAAAATTTCTGCTTTTCCAGTGCATATAAAAATATTTTTACACTGTACTGTAACCTTTAAGAGTGCAATGGCATCATGTCTAAAAATGTACGTACTATAATTAAAAATGCTGCAAAAAAAGTGCTTGCCATCATCTGGGCCTTCACTGAATTGTAATCATTTTGCAAGTGAAGGATCTTAACTTGATGTTGATGGCTGTTAATTGACCAATGTGGTTGCTGCTGAAGGTTGGGGTGGCTGTCATGATTTCTTAAAATAAGAAAACAATGAACTTTGCCACAGTGATTGACTCTTCCTTTCACAAATGATTTCTCTGTATAATATGATGTTGTTTGTTAACATTTTATCCATAATATAATATCTTTCAAAATTTGAGTCAATCTTCTCAAACCCTGCTGTCATTTTATCAACTAAGTTTATGTAATATTCTAAATCCTTTGTTTTCATTCAACAGTTTTCAAACTGCTTTCATCAAGAATAGATTTCCTACCAAGAAACCATTTTCAATGCCCCAGCTGGGTAGCTCGGTTGGTTAGAGCATCATCCCAAAATGCCAAAGTGGCAAGTTTCATCCCACATCAGGGAACGAACATACAAGAATCAACCAATGAATGTTTCAATAAATGGAACAACAGGTTGATCTTTCTCTCTCTCAAAATCAATAAATAAATTTTAAAAGATACCACTTCCTTTGCTATGTCATAGGAAGCAACTCCTCATTCATTACAGGTTTATAGTGAGATAACAGCAAAGCAGTCACATCTTAAGGCTCCACTTCTAATTATAGTATTCTTGCTAATTTCACCACATCTGCAGTTACATCCTCTACTGATATCTTAATTTCCTTAACGTCATCTTTGAGGGATGAAATCAACTTTTTCCAAAGTCTTGCTAATTTTGACATTTTGACCTTTTCCCATGAATCACAAATGTTCTTATTAGCATCTTAAATGGTGAATCTTTATCAGAAGGTTTTCAATTTACTTTGCCCAGATCCATTAGAGCAATCACTATCTATGGTCACTATGGCCTTATGAAATACATTTTTTTTAAAAATATAAGACTTGAAGATCAAAATTACTTCTTGATCCATGGGCTCAGGAATGGATATTGTTTTAGCAGGCATGAAAACAACATTAATATCATTATACAGCTCAGTCAGAGTTCTTGGGTGAGCAGTGGCATTGTCAATCAGTGTAATATTTTTGAAAGAAATCTCTTTTCTTATCAGTAGTTCTCAACAGTGTCTTAAAATATGCAATAAAGTATGTTGTAAACAGATGTTGTCATCCAGGCTTTTTTGTTTCATTTATAAAGCATAGGCAGAATTGATTCAGCATAGTTTCTAAGGGCCCTAAGATTTTCAGAAAGCATTTCCTTCTACTTAAAGTCACCAGCTGCATTAGCCTCTAACTAGAGATTGAACCTGTCTATTGAAGCTTTGAAGCCAGACATTGACTTCTCCTTTCTAGCTATGACAGTGTTAGATGGCATCTGCTTGCAATATAAGGCTGTTTTATCTACATTGAAAATCTATTGGTTAGTGTACTTACCTTCATTAATTGCCTTAGCTAGACCTTCTAAATAATTTCCTTCAGCTTCCATATCAACACTTGCTGCTTCACCTTGCAATTTTGTGTTATGTAGATGGTTTTTTTCCTTAAACCTCATGAACCAACCTTTGCTAGCTTGAAATATTTCTTCTGCAGCTCCTTACTTCTCTCAGCATTCATAGAATTAAAGAGATTTAGGGTACTGTATAAGTTTAAGGCATACAGCATAATGATTTGACTTACACTTATTGGGAAATGATTACCACAATAAGTACTGTTAATACACATAACCTGATACAAAAGAAAGAAGGATAAATATTTTTCTTGTGATGAGAGCTCTTAGAACCTTTTTTAACAACTTTTAAATATAATATACACCAATGTTAATTATAGCCATCATATGTATATTATATCCCTGGTATGTACTTACCTTATTTTTGGAAGATTGTACCTTTTGGCCACCTTTATTCAATTCCTTCCACCATTTTTATTAATATATAGGCAAAGTACAAAGGCATTCTACTTAATCCTTATTTTAATGAATCATGTTTCTCAGTTAGCTTATTTAGATAAGTATTGCTTGATGCTTTAAAGTCAAAGTTACTGGAAAGTTTAACTACTGTCTAGAATTTTCTGTATGCCAAGAGCAAATACTATATTCTAAGGTGATTAATAAAATGTTAGTCACTGTGATTTTTTTCCCAAATTCTTATTCTAGAAAATAATTACAGACTTTAAAAATGTTTTCTTTTTTTCTGGTGATGTTCTGGCAGCATGAGAGGACCTCCACAACTGAATGTCTGAAGGCTCTGTACATTGAGACATCTGAAAGTGGAACTATTTGAACAATCAGGGTATATGGGACACTGGGAAAAACAAAGATGCTGCAGATGCTGCATGCTGCAGCCCAAGTGGTCATGATAGTACTGAAACATCAGGATGCAGCCCCCACTGGATAGACAAACTGAGGGGTAGAAGTGGCAATCAGTTTTGTGTGGCTGGTACACATTGAGGCTCAGCCCAGTGTTGGGGGTTGGAAAGTGGTGCACAGGATGCCAACATTTCAAAAACTATCATTACCAGAAAAATAAAGCCAGAGATGTGAAAATCACAACCCATTCTACTCTGGACCACTCAGTAGAAAAATCATCATGGAGCAGATTACAAAAGGACAGAAACAACTTTACAGCCCAATTGGTCTGTACATATTGCAGATGAACCTACTGGAAAGCACTGAGCTGCAGTTGTGCCAACTCACCTTCCCCTAACTTCTCCTCCTCTACCTATCAGGGTTTAGCCTGATAGAAACAGCTAGGACACCTTAGAGAGAATGGCATGGCTGGCAGCTTCTGGCTGCACAGAGGCAACATGAGGTTCATAGTGGCCAGAATATCCATAGTCAGCATATCTAACCACAAGAGAGGTATCCTGAGTCCAAGGCAACTGTGCAATAAAGAGGATGCCTACCTCGAGTGTTTTTCACTGCATAGGTGACACCAACCCACAGTTTCCTGAAGCCCCAGTAGTGAAGCTAAAAGAAAATAAAAACTTTCATGTCAGCATTACCTACAGGAAACAAAGACCTCTACTAACCAACCTGCTGAACAGTTAATACTAAAAAAAAAAAAAAGAAAAAAAATACTCCCACAAATGTCCAGACTAAGAAATAATCCATGACATACAATGAATAACCAAGGTAAAAAGGGAGTTCACATAGAAAATAAAAACTCCCCAGAAAATAAACTAAAAAACATAGAAGACTGTGATTTAAATGATGAGAAATTTGAGACTAAAGTTTTAAAAAAACTCAATGGTATACAAAAACCTCATAAAAGAAGTCCAAGAAGCTCATAAATAAACTCAATGAAAAACAGGAGTACTTTATCAAAGAGTTAAAAATATTGAAAAAGAACCAAACAGAAATTCTGGATCCAAAGAATTCAATGAGTAAGAAAAAAGAATGAACTAGCAGGATTAAGAAATATAGCAAATTAGCTCTGGCTGGTGTGGCTCAGTGGATTGAGTGCTGGCCTGTGAACCAAAGGGTCACTGGTTCAATTCCTAGTCGGGGCACGTGCCTGGGTTGTGGACTAGGTGCCTGGTGGGGGGGGTGCATGAGAGGCAATCCCACATTGATGTTTCTCTCCCTTGCTTTTTCCCTCCCTTCCCCTCTCTCTAAAAATAAAAAAATAAATAAATAAAATCTTAAGAAAAAATAGAGCAAATTACATGAAGCAAAAAATTAGTGATATCAAAGATAGAAATTTAGAAATGACTTAAGAAAAAAACAGAAACCTGAGAGAAAAAAATGCAAGAACACTATAAGAATTTTCTGACTCCATTAGATAGACAATATAAGAATAATTGATATAACAAAAGGAGAAGAGAGAGAGAAAAGAAGAGAGAGCTTATTCAAACAAATAATTGATAATAACTTTCCAAACCTAAGGAAAAAACTGAACTCTTAAATTCAAGAAACTAATGGAATACCTAGTTACCTCAATCCAAACAGATTTTCTCTAAGGCACATTGTATTAAGGCTGTCAAAAATGAACAACAAACAATTCTCAAGGCACCCAGGCAAAAGAATTCAGTAAGCTATAAAGGAAACCTTATTTGATTATTGTAAGATTTCTTAGCAGAAATCCTATAAACTATGAAGGAGTGAAATCAAACATTTTTTTAAAAATGTATTTTTAAACTGGGGTGGGTAGGACAGGAGGAGTGTAATGAGGGTAAATGGGGACAACTGTAATTGCACAGTAAAAATTTATTTTTATTTTTACTTTTGATTTTTAGAGAGAGGGTAAGGGAAGAAAAGAGAGAGGAAAAGAAACATCAATGTGAGAGACAAACATCAACTGGCTACCTTCAGTATGCACACTGACTGGAGAAGGAACTTGCAATCCAGGCATGCATCCTGACTGGAAATCAAACTGATGACCTTTCAGTTTTCTGGACAATGCCTAACCATTTCAGGCACACCTGTCAGGGCTTAAACATTTTTTAAAAAGAATATAATAGCTACTTCAATTTGGAAATACATACAGAACATGAAAAAGGAATATTTGTGAAAACAAAAACATAAAAGGGGGAGAAGTGAAAGGACTGAACTTGCATGGGTGAATGAAGATATGATAAAATCATCACTTTGAATATTTCTTGCCTAACCCTTCTGGCCTGCAGAGTTTCTTTTGAGAAATCAGCTTACAGTCTTATGGGAGCTCCCTTGTAGGTAACTACCTGCTTTTCTCTTGCTGTTTTCAAGACTCTCTCCTTTTATTTTACCTTTGGAATTTTAATTATGATGTCTCTTGGTGTGGCTCTCTTTGGGTCCAACTTGTTTGGGACCCTTTGTGCTTCCTGGACTTGTATGTCTACTTCCTTTGCCATGTTAGGGGAGTTTTCTTTCATTATTTTTTCAAATAAGTTTTCAATTTCTTGCTCATTCTTTTCTCCTTCCAGCACCCCTATGATGTGAATGTTGGTATGCTTGAAGTTCTCCCAAAGGTTCTTTATACTATCCTCATTTATTTTATTCTTTTATCTTCTTGTCATTTTGATCTGTTGTTTTTTGCTTCCTCATGTTCCAAATCATTGATCTGATTCTTGGCTTCATCCACTCTACTATTGATTCCCTGTAAATTGTTCTTTATTTCAATTAGTGCATCCTTCATTTCTGACTGGATCTTTTTATGCTGTTGAGGTCCTTATTAAGTTCACTCAGCATCCTTATAACCAGTATATTGGGCTCTTCATCTAGCAGCTTGCTTGTCTGCATTCTGTTTAGTTCTTTTTCTGGAGTTCTGTTCTGTTCTGTTCTGTTCTTTCATTTGGGCCATTTTTCTTTCTGTTATCATTTTGGCAGCTTCCATGTGTTTGTTTCTATATATTAGGTAGAGCTGTTATGATTTCCAAGCTTGATAGAGTAGCCTAATGTAGTGGATGCCTTGTAGTGTCCAGTGGCACAGCCTCCCCATCACTCAAAATGAGTACTCAAAATGTGCCCACTATGTGGGCTGTGTGCATCCTTCTCTTTCAGTTGAGGCTTGATTGCTTTTGGAACATCCAAAGTCAGTCATCACCTGTGTTCTATACGGGGTCACACAGAATAAGCTACAAAGTGATCTACAAATGGCTACTACTTGTGCTGGGCATGGAGATGCCCAGGAGAGGTCAAGCTGTGAACCAATGCTGGCTGCTGCTAGTGGAAGGCCTGGAGCAACATAGTGAGAAATACAGGGCTCATGGAGCCATATACTGCTTGCTTGAGATAATTGAGAAAAATCTGAAGCATGAGCCAAGACAAGACATTCATCTGAAAAAAGCCACTGGAAATAGCTTGGGGGGCCCAAAAGTTGAGTGGGGCAGGGCTTCAGGGAATCACCAGGGTGGGACAAACAGTGTAATCCAGGTTAATGGAGTCTCAGATATGGTGCCTCCCTGCTGGCTCTGTGGGGTAGGGCTACAGAAAGAACAATGGCCTCTGCCAGTACTTTTTCTGGGAGAAAGCTGTACCCTAGCTCTCACCCTGATGCTGAAAAATTCAGTTTCTCCCCATATGTCTGATGCCTTTCAGTCTCCTGTCCTTGTGCTGGAATGCATCCAAGTTAGTCTGTGCCTGGACCCTTTAAGACAGTTTCTTAAAAAGTTAAGCATATACCCACCCTATGATCCAGTTATTTTACTGGTAAGTGTTTACCCAAGATGAATAATAGCAGATGTCCATACAAACACTTGCATATGAATGTTTATACCAGCTTTATTTTAATAGCCAAAATCCATAAACAAAATAATGTTCATTAAGAGGTAAAGGGGTAAACAAATTGTTTTTATTCTTATAGGGACATACTACCCAACAACAACAAAAAATGAACTATTCATGTACACATCAATGTGCATGAATCTCAGAATAATCAGGCTGAATACAAGAAAGCAGATTAAAAACAGTACACACTGGATACTTCCAACTATATAACACTATTTGAAAATACAAACTAGTGACAGGAGGCAAATCGGTGGTTGCATCATGTGGTTAGGAGGGCAAAAATAGGGAAATTGAAAGGGGGCATTCAGAAACTTTTGGGAAGATAAGCATGTTCACCCAAAAATGGGCTCTTGTGTGTAAACACATGTCAAAACATCAAATTGCACATTTTAAACATGGGCAATTTATTTTATGTTAATTATACCTCAAAAAAACCTTAAAAAATAGCACTCAATTCAGTTATTAGAAAATCTATGTACTTCCCTATGTCTAGGAAGCAGAGAGTCTCAAACTAGATAAACAAAAAGAGACCCACACTAAGACACATCCTAATAAGCTATTAAAATTTAAAGAGAGGATCTTAAAAGCAGCAAGAAAAAAAACCAAAACAACTAGATACACACAAGGGAATGCCCATAAGACTAACAGCTAATTTTTCAACCAAAACTTTGAAAACCAGAAAAGAGCAGCACAATATATTCAATATGATGAAAAGAAAAAAACCTGCAACCAAGAATACTGTACCTAGCAAAGTTATCATTCAGAATTGAAAGAGAGATCAATATTTTCCCAGACAAACAAAAGCTAAAAGAATTCATCACCACTAACTCAGCTTTACAAGAAATATTAAAGGGGATTTTTAAGCAAAAAAGAAAAGGCCAAAATTAGAAATAAGAAAATAAGGAAACAAAAATCTCACTAGTAAATGCAAACATATGGAGCCATATACTGCTTGCTTGGTAAAGGTAAGTAGACCAACCACTTATAAAGCTAGTATGAAAACAATTAAAATGACAATAGTTACATAGCTATCAATAATTACTTTAAATATAAATGAATTAAGAGCTCCATTCAAAAGACATATGCTGCCTGAAGGGATAAAAAAACAGGACCCTTACATATGCTGCCTATATAAGATGCACTTCAGATTAAAAGATGAACAAAGACCAAAAGATGGAAAAATATTTCATGAAAATAGACACGAAACAAAACAAAACAAAAAGCTAGGACACCAATACTTATACCAGAGAAAATAGAATTTATTTTTATTATTATATTTTTAATCTTCACCCAAGGATATGTTTTTTTTTTTATTTTAGTGAGAGAAGAAGTTGGGGGAGGGGGAGAGAGCAAGAGAGGGACATTGGTGTGAGAGAGAAAAACATTGATTGGTTAACTGATGTATGCACCCTGACTAGGGATCAAACCCACAACATTTTGGTGTAGGGGATGACACTGCAACCAACTGAGCTACTGGGCCAGGGCCCAGAAAAAAAGACTTCAAACAAAGGCTATAACAAGAGACAAAAAAAGGACCCAGCAATTCCACTTTTGGGCATTTATCTGAAGAAAACAAAACACTAATTTGAAAAGATATATGCAGCATTATGTTCACTGAAGCATTATTTCAATAGCCAGTGTATGGAAGCAATACGTTTATCTACATAATGAAATATTACTCTGCCAAAAAAAAGAATAAAACCTTGCTATTTGTGACAACATGGATATATCTTGAGGGTATTATGCTAAGTGAAATGTGTCAGAGAAAGGCAAATTACATATGATTTTACTTATATATGGAATCTAAAAAACTAAACAGACTCTTAGATACAGAAAACAAATGATAATTGCCAGAGGGTTTAGCAGTGGGGAGACAGGTGAAATGGTGAAGGAGATTAAAAGGTACAAACTTAAAACATAAATCATGAAGATGTAAAGTACGCCATAGGGAATACAGTTAATAATGTCACAGTCACTTTGTACAGTGACATAGAATGTAAAAAGAAAAGCTGGGTATTCAAATCTACTTTTTCAACTGTAAATCTTGTGAAATTTACATGTAGATCAAGTTTGTGTGATAAAAATTTAGCACTTGAATTGACATGTGTTGTAAGTATGAAATACATGCTGATTTTAAAGGTTGCAATGGTACAAAGGGAACATGTAAAATATCTTAATAATTTTTGTACTAATTACACATTCAAATGACAGATTTTGGATATATTGAGTTAATGTATATCATTAAAATTAATTTTACCTGCAGCTTTTCACTAATGTTGCTTTTAGAATATGTAAGCCTATATATGTGGCTCATATTATATTTTTATTGTACTATACTGGTCCACATTGTGGTTGATTTTAAGGATGCAATGGTAAGAAAAAAAACAGATGTTTAGATATTTTCCTTGCTTTTGTGGAACTAACACTTTAGATTTAATAGGAATATAATTATTAATGATAATAATATAATCAAATATAAAATGCCATTGTGATCAATGACCATGTTGGTCACTAACTAGCTTCTTCTGGAAGCACACTCTACCCACAAAGTGAAATATAACTGCTGTCTGTCAAATTTTTTCCATCTACTTTCCAGGAAAATATTCCCAGTGTCAATGCCCCTTAGCCAGAACCCACTAAGAATATGCCAGTATGTACTCTGCAGTGTGTAGGTTTTGCATAACTTTGTCAGATTTGTGTCTCACTATTTCATATTATTATTATATTCTTTTAAAGGTATTTTTAAATTTTCAATTTCTGATCATTTGTTGCTAGTATGTAGACATACAATCAATTTTTGCATATTGATCTTGTATCCTGTAATCTTGCTAAAGTCACTTATTCATTCTAATTGCTTTTTCATGAAATATATTGTATTTTCCATATAAGTGATAGTTGGTAATAAAGATATTTTCATTTGCAACTTGGGCGACATTTCTTTCTTGCCTTACAGCACTGTCTAGAACCTCCAATGCAATGTTGGTGAGAGGGGACATCCACGTGTTGTACCTGACCTTGTGGAGAGACACTCAGTCTTTCACAATTAAGAGTGATGTTAAGTATTGGTTTTTGCACATGCATTTTCAAAATTGAGGAAGTTCCCCTCTACTCCTAGTTTTCTATGTGTTTATCAAGAATGGATGTTAAATTTTGTCAAATTATCTTCCTGCATGTATTAACATGATCACATGATTTTTCATTTAGTTTGGTAAGATCATGATTACATTGACTTTTTAAATGTAAAAGCAGGCTTGTAGTCCGGCTGCCCATCTCCGCTCCTTCTACAGGTCTAGATGACTGTTTCTTCTTTAACTCCTTGGTTCTTGGACTTCCATACAGTTTGATTTCCTGGAAGTTCTGGTTATTTTTTGTTTTTAAATTTGTTGTTCTTTTGGTTGTGCAAGGAGGCAGAGTGGATCTATCTACACCTCCATCTTGGCTGGAAGTCTGATTTGCTCAACTTTTGTTAGGGATTTTACACCAATGTTCATGAGATATAATAGTCTATCATTTTCTTTAGTTGTAACATCTTTGCCTAATTTGGGAATCAGCATAATGCTGGGTTTATAGAATCAGCTAGAAGTATTTTTCTTCTTAATTTTCTGAAATAGTTTGTATAAAATTGTCATTGTGCCTTAAATGTTTGGTAGAATTCACCATTTGAACTTTTCTTTATGGGAAGATTTTTAACTTTGATTTTTAAAATATATATAATATTACAATTATATATTTCTTATTTTATAAGCATTTTTAGGTTTTGTGTCTCTGACAATTTTTAAATTTGTCTACATTCTTTAATTTATTTCAATGCACTTGTTCATAATATTACCTTATGCTTTTACTGTCATTAGAAACTACAGTGATGCCACTGCTCTCATTTCTGATATTGATAATTTGTAAATCTTTTAACTTTTTGTTCTGAACAGTTTGGTTTATCATTTTTTAAAAGACTTTATTTATTGATTTTAGAGAGAAGGTAATGGAAGGAGAAAGAAAGGCAGAGAAACATCAATGTGAGAGAGAAACATTGATTGGTTACCTCTGGTACATGCACTGATTGGGGACCAAACTGCAACCCTGGCATGTGCCTTTACTGGGAATTGAATGAGCAACCTTTCACTTTGCAGGATGATGCCCAACCAGCTGAGCTACACAAGTCATAGCTGGTTTATCAATTTTGTTGATTTTCTTTAAAAATCATCTTATGATTTCTATTATTCTCTAATGTATTTATGTTTTTTATTTCATTGATAACCACTCTGTTGTTTTGCTTTGTATACATTCATTTGCAATTGAAGCTGAAGTCACTGATTGGAAACTTTTTTTTTTTTTTGTATTGCTCTTTTTCTGATACGGTCATTTAGTGCTATATAGTTACCCATAATTACTGCTTTCACAAAATTTTGAAATGGTCTGTTTTCACTTTTATTCAGTTAATGATACTTTCTAATTTATCTTTTATTTTCATTTATTCATTGATTACTTAGAAATGTGCTTTCCTGGGGCTGGTTGGCTCACTGGATGGAGTGCCAGCCTGTGAACCAAAGGGTCACCAGTTCAATTCCCAGCCAGAGCACATGCCTACGTTGTGGGCTAGGTCCCCCCCTGGTAGGGGGTGTGTGAGAGGTAATCACACATTGATATTTCTCTCCCTCTTGTTCTCCCTTCCTTTTCCTCTCTCTAAAAATAAATAAATAAATAAAATTTTTAAAAAAGAAATGCTTTTTGGAAATCTTCCTGTTATTGGCTCCTAATTTCCTTCCTTTGTGGTCAAATAACATATTTTAAATAACTTTAAACTTGAAATTTATTAAGACTATTTTGTGTGACTCAGAATTAATTTACTTTGGAAAACATAATGAGTACACTTGCTCATGATTGCTATTGCTGGTCAGATAGCTCCATAAATTGTCAATTAGGTCAAGGGGCTTAATAATGTCATCCACATCTTCTGATCCCTGTGTATTTTTTCTATAAATTTTTGAGAGAAAGGTACCGAAAACTCTAAGTACATTTGGTAATTTGTCTATTTCTCCTTATAGTTCTATTAGTTTGGGCTTCTTATATTTTGAAGCTCTGTTATAAGGTGCATAAATGATTACAACTGTTATGTCCTTTTGATAGATTGGCTGGTCAATAAAAAATGACCTTCTTTATCCCTGTTAATAATCTTTGCTCTAATATTAACTTTCTCTGTTAGCAATATAGCCATTTAACCTATCCGTATATTTACAAAGTGTGTGTCTTTCTTGTAGGCAGTATATAGTTGTGTCTTCTATTTTTTAATCTGATTTGACTATGACACTTAATTAACATGTTCGAGTCATTTACAGTGAAAGTGATTATTAACAGGGATAGGCTTGTCTATCATGTTATTTGTTTTCTCTTTTAAGCATTTATTTTAAGCATTTATTCTTCATTTTTCCTTACTACTTTTTATTATTTTTTGAAAACAAGTATTGAGTTACTTTTATTACTTAATTTTATCTGTTTACTCTTTGGCTTATTAGCTATAACTCTTTGTTTGGTTGTTATACTAGTTGCTTTAGGGCAAAGTTTCTCAAAAGCAGCATTATTGATATTTTTAGGCTGGGTAATTATTTGTTGTCAGAGTCAATCCTATGCATCAAAGAATGCTTAACTGCATCTGTGGTCTCTGCTGGTAGATGCCCCTTGTATGTCTCCAAGTTGTGACAAGCAAAAATGTATCCAGACATTGCTAAATGTTCCCTGTATGGCAAAATAATCTCTAGATGAGAACTACTGCTTTAAGGTTTATAATATACATCTTTAACATTTTACCTTAACATGATTAACTACTTCATGTTACTAGTTTAAGAACCTTATAGTAGTGTATTTCCTTTTCTTTCCTCCCAGCTTTAATGCTTTGTTGTCATATATCTTACTTATATTTATGCTCTTCGTCTCATATTATATCATGATTATTTCATTCAACAGTAAATTATTTTTAAATATGTGAAAAAAATATTTACCCATGTGGTTAACGTTTCCAGTGCTCTTTGATCTTTTTTTTTATTTAAATGAATGTTCAAGTACAGTTTTCA
>PVIA01012455.1:0-37714 GCA_004024845.1 Tonatia bakeri | reverse complement strand
CCTCTGGGTTATTTGGCTTTTAATAATTGAAGGCTCAACCAGAAGTTGATAAGCAGAGGTTTTCATAGAGGGGGGTGTTGAAGGATGGGTTGTGTATACAGTCAGGATGAGAATGGTAAACCACGGGATGTCAGAGGTTAAGCATTATATGGCTTCAAAAGGGCATAGGGTGCAATAAAGAAAGGCTTCAGGTTGTCCTAGCACAAGGCTAAGAACTGAGTGAGGGGCTGACATACCTTCTGAGGAAAGACCCATGGAGCTGATGGTGTGAAGTGGGGGTTCCATTTATTCAGATTTGGATGGGCATGAGGGGTGAGACACAGTGTTGGGAGAAAGGATAATGCCTTGAATACTCAGATTAGTTCTGTGACAGTGGGACAAGATGAAACATTGGATGTAGAGGTTAGTAGAAGAGATGGGAGAGAGGTCACTAGTATGGGACAAGCTGGGTTGATAATGGGCATTCTGTGGAGTGCTAGGAGTCTGGAGAGCTATAAAATGTTTAGTAAGGGGATACACTGAACCCAGAATACGTGTGAAGGGATTTTGTGGATTGGGGTCTGGAAGGTGGTTGGAGTGTGGGGTAGTCAGACTATGAAAGGAGTTTGAAAGGAGACTAATGTAAGTGGGGAATACAGAGAAGCCTTGCTGGTGAAATCAAATCAAAATGCAGAAGTGTTCATTCTACTTCTGACCCAGTAGATAAGTGTGCAGCTGATTTTCAAAGTGTGTTCTAGGGGCTGCAGGTTTCACATGAGCTGGGATTGCTGTGAAAAGCCAAATCTCACTCACCCTTTTACCTCAAGACCTGACTCAGCTGAGTTAACAAGATAGCCAGGCCCTAAGAAGTTTATGTGTCAGCAACTAATTCTGACTAGGATCCTGGAGATTGTCAATGATGTGGCTTAAAATTAGTGTTATGTGATAAGGGTGTTTGAGGGACAGGATAAACTTAAAGTGAGTGGATCTTTTTTCTTCCAGTCAGAGTGGACTGTCTGTGATTCTACACAGAAGACCTATGTGACAGGTCACAGTGCTGGAGTGGTCAAGCTCAGCCACTTGTTGGTTACTCTGGAGGGTAAGTGCAGCATGTCCCAGACTGTTAGAGCCATGAACGTCTCATAGATGTAGCAGATCCCTGAGTGGTCACACATGTGGGTATCCCTACAGCTCAAGCTTTTCTTAAACTTCCAATCACTAAAGCTGATCCTGTCATTGATGTCACTGTCATCAGTGATGTCATTGTCTTAGAGCATCAACATCAGCAGACCCCTTTTTTTCTGCATCTTGGATAGGATAACTTTGACAGTGATTTATTTTGCTGGACCAATCGAATGCACACAATCTGGGGCTAGTGTATGATAACACAGAACACTTTATGTTATCTGGTCTTTTGAACACCTTCTCTCTATCTTGTAAATCTGAGTAATCCTGTACCCATCGAGGTAAAAAGTATGTTTGTCCCTTTTGCCTTTTTTCTGATTCCGGAGATTTCCCTGCTATTTTTTTCTCTCACCTTCTAATGGATTCTATGCTATATTTTCACTTTGTACTTTGATTATCATGTACAAAACAAGCTGCAAAATTGCCTTTCTTCAAAGGATTTGAGTCCTTTCTCCCAGGCATATGATGTCAATTTTGCTCAGATAAACTCATTGCATTGCTTTCAGGTTTGAAAGTTTCTTACTTTGACAGGGCCTGGGAGCAACTCCTCCCTGAGGGGTTTCTGTGCTGCTTGCTACCCTATGCCTGGCATCATCCATGGGCAAGTCTGGTGACCACAAGAAAGCCTCTCAGGAAGAAATCACAGGTTGTCTCACAGTCATAATCACTAGATCAGGTCCAATAAGCAGACATAGAGATATAGGAAACTCCTTGGAGGACCAGGAAACCCACAGGCACTTAACCTTTCCCCAAAGTCCTTTCTTCCTGGGACATACAGGACACGTCCTATTTCACACCCATAAACTGCAGGACTTACTGACACTTCTGGGTTTGAATCTTTGTCTCTGGAAGCAAACTTCAGTTTGGTGACAACCTGAGATAGAAGAAGGGTCCTCTGTGCAAGTATCACAATGCTTGGCCCCTTTCACTGCCAAATTCATCTCTGTGACCTTCCTGCTGAAAGGGAGTAAAACCTTCTCAGATCATTTGAGAACATGAAGAAGACTGAAATCCTACCTGAGTTTCTGTGTCACAAACAGAAATGATCCCCATATTTTGAGGACAGCCAGAACTCCCTGTGCTCTGCTGAGAGACCACAGACCAAGATACAGTACAGGTCAATGTTAGCATGAGTGTGTCCTCCTCTCAGGGATAAATGAGCCCCCATTAGCCTTGCTAACACAAGCGCACCCTAAAGGGCAGGAAGATCTACTTCTCCTGAGAACTTGTGAGATGCACTTTCTCTGACCCAGTGCAGCCCCTTCAGAATCTTCAATTTAACAGAATCTGGAGAATTTTCCTTGTTTCAAACTTCACATCAAGACATTTCATTTTGAATGGACACCCACATTAGCAGGACAGCTGCTGAAGATGCATTTTTTAGGTTTCACCTGGCATTGTGGTATTCACTTAATTTTACAGGTGATCTGATGCACAGCTGAGTTGATATCCCTGTGACAGGTTTTTCTGACTTAGCTTCAGAACACATGCTCTGAAGGGAAAGGTCAAATGTGATAGAAGGCTGTGGAAAAGGCTAGTGTGCCACTGATAGGAAGTTCTTGGGAATGTCCAAAATCCAGACAACCCTTTCTAGTGCTTTCCACATGCAGCATGAGAGTGTGTGTTTCTGTGTGTGTGTTTATATGCATGTGTGCATGTGTGTGGTGTTGAGAAACTTCAGGAGTTACCAGGGAACCAAACTGTAGGAGATAAGTACTGGTCAGTAGCGACTGAGGTGGCAGAATGAGGGCAGGGAGTGGGAGGGTCTGAGCACTGACTCCACCCCCAGTCTAGATGAGAAGAATAGTAAAGATTCCCCAGAATACAGCTCAGCACACAGGTAGAACACGCAGCAGATTGCACCATTCTGGACAGAGGTGCCTGTGAACCTTACAGAACCTCAGGCTTTTCTCAAAGAGGCAGCCACAGAGCAGACAACATATGCCATGGGATTCCTGTCAGTCTCTACCCACAGAAGACTTGTCCACTGGCAAAAGCTCCTGGTGGCTGGTAAGTAGGAGTCGATTCCTTTGGGTAGACTAAGGATCTGACACAGAGACTGGCTGGGATCTTCTGAAGAGACCAGTGCTCTGAGAAAAGAGGGAAGGTTTCAGTTTGGACCTGAGGGTGAAGGAGAAAGGAACAAAGTAGGATGAGGAAGTGGGTCAGAAAAAGGAAAATCTCATAAACTGGAAGTGGTGAGAGGTAGGAAAACCTCAATTGGTGCTCTTTTCCTGTTGTTCATCACTGAGTATGAATGATAAATTCTGGTAATAATAATAATGATTTATGTCATTATTTTCTAGAAACACTAGAAAAAATTAACAGGGTGCTAGGTGCTCTTTACCACCACCCTGAGAAGTGCTGAAATGTACCCTATATGGTACAACCCTGGGAATGCTCATTCATTCTGCTCTGTGTACTTGCAGCCTGTTGAAGTCCCTAGAGGTAGAAGACGTAAAAAGGCCCTGCTTTATTTGAGCCCATGTTGGGGAGGAGAGAGAGAAAAATAAAGATCTAGATGCTATGTGAGGTATGCACAAGGCCCATTGGAAAACAGAATTCAAGACAGAGAATCTTTAGAGAAGGTTGTCAGCAAAGTGTCTTCAAAAAAATGCCTCTGAGTGTAAGAAGTCTGAGCATAATGAGGCAGTGGGCAAGATAACACCTACAGAAGATTGCTTGGAACCAAAAAAGTAACAATTTCGGAGGTGCTGAAATAATGGGGGCCATGCTGTGGACCTTGACTGTGGGAGACACACACTCACCTGTAGACCAAGGCTGAGAAATAGAGATCTTATCAGGATTCAGAGTCTCATCTTTCCATCACAATATACACCTACAAACATAGATCTTTCTTTTCTTCTTTCCCAGTCTCACTTTTCAACTTCTGGTGCCAGCTCACTACAGCTCAACTTGCTGTTGTGTCCACCTATACTGCTGAAGGGGAGGCTGCACTTCTACCTTTCCACAATACACCTAATGATGTTATAGCTTTCATATGGTACAGGGGGCGAAGCACTGACAGAAATTGTATGATTGCATTTCTTATCACGCACTTAAGAGATGATATAAAAGGTCCTGCATACAGTGGACGAGAGAAAATAAATCCTGATGGATCCTTGCTGATAGACAATGTGACAGTGAACGATACAGGAATGTACACCGTGGTATTCTACATTACAAATGTAATAAAAGAAATTGGATTGGTGCGGCTTATCGTATACGGTGAGTGATTGCTTTCTGACCACTGGGTGCTGGGTGGGGTGGATTCTACTTCATACACAGGAAAGACGTGTGTGAATTCTGCTTCCATTTCTCTCCACATTTTGTTTCAGGTTAGATTTTGTGTAGACAAATTTCCTAAGCTATCAGTTCCCTTCCCAACCTGCATCCCTGTGAACAGTCACTGTACACAGAAGGATCATTGTGATGGAAGTTACTCTGCAGAGCTAAGCCATCTCAATTCAGCCCCCTGAACACCTGCCTATGAACTTGACCTTGAGAATGACTCTGATGTTCTAGCTCAAAGCATGCTCTGGGAGGCCCCCTGCAATTCTAACAGAGCTCAGCTCAGAAATTCCTCCCCAGAACATTTTCCCAGGTATCTTGAATCCAGGGACAGTGGTGAACCTGTAACAAATTGTGTTTGAGCTCCTGGGAAAAGCTGAGTGTGAAACAGTTCAATGGGTACCCATGACACAAAGATCCTGAGCTCGTTACCAGTCAGGACTCAGGCCCAAGAACCACATTTTTTCAAAAATGGAGTTTGATATCACCTGAGACTGTGTGTGAAGAGCACAGTTAGACAATGTATTTGCATATAACCACCTGTTCTGGGGGTCTCAGAAGAAGGTCAGCATCCCCAGAAAGAAACTGAGAAAAAGAGGTGCTCCTGGAAGCTCCTTATTTACCAGATATCAGCCTAGGGGATTCTCTCTTGGAGTTAATCAATAACAGATGGCCCTTATATGAACAGCTCTTCTGTCCCTGGGTAAGCTCTGATGCTGTAAATGTTGTACAGTTTGTACACTCAAAACATAGCAGCCAAATACTCCTTGAGAATAAACTGAAGCTCCTGAAGATACAGTCACTACAGCAGAGTCACATAGACCATGAGAAACTGATCAGAGCCTCTCAAGGTCTGTCTGTAGCCTTAGATTTAATTCCTCTACTTTACAGACCATAGGATGGTGTCTTTGGATTTTTAAACCAATGAACTAGTGCAGATTCTTTTGTCTTAGGCATGCTCATCTCACAGGAATACCTCTTGGCCTGTGTAGTGACAAAAAGGAGAAATCATATATTTTCACTCTAGCACAACGTACCTGCAGTAACAATCAATCATTGTACAACCTTCCCTCAAATGGCCTATCCACACCTCCGGGCACTGGACTTCACATCACTTACTTATTTGCTCCTCGTTTTTGGTAGAGTCACTTCAAGCAGATATAAAGAAAGGACTATGACTTCTCACTTTCCACTCTATGCCTGAAACAAACTCAGAGAACCAACATTAAAAAAGAATCCATTGTTTTGATTAATTAGGAAGAAAGAAATGGTGAAGGAATAAATGAATGAATGAATGATCCAAAATCATTTCTGAGCCTGGATCCTAGATTCAGAGTCCTTTCAATTTTTGCTATGTGGGACAGGCTTTCTTTGCTTGCAGGAACCATGCCATCATCTCAAATCAGTTTCTGTTTTCTAATAAAAGTCTTTATGCAATTTCTCTTAGGGTCTGGGCTGTTAATAATAACTTCTACATACAGAAAAATTCTAATTTTTTCCCAAGTTTCTATGTCATAGACATCTAACACAAATTGCCCACATGGTCCAGAATTTCAGCAAGTCCATGACGCCATTTGCTATAAGACATATGTTTTACATTTGTACCAGTCCTTACCTGCCCTCAGGGTAGAGAGAATGTTTTTAATGGTCAAAGACAGAGCACTTGGTTCTGCTGCCTTAATAAAATTCTGCCTGTACTTTTTCCTCCTTCCTAAATCACTTCTTGGATTTTGCTCTATCGTTTTTGGCTCACTGACTAATTTGGGTCTCACTCAACTCAAAAGACCTAACCCACTTTTAACTCAGTGGTTAATTTACCACTGGCTTGCCCCTGGACTCTGTTATTTCTGCACAAACCCCATACTCTAGGATGTCCTGGGAATTATGGCTTATACAAACACAAATCAGCTGGGTGATAGAAGTCTGTGAAGCTGCAAGGAAACACTTCTTGTCTACCAAGTGGTCAGGTGGTCAGTGAAGAACCAAAATTACAGAGGTATATCTGACTCCCAATCTTATGTCTTTCCAAAACTGAACACTGATACTTAAATAAAACCTGAGAAAGTCTGTACTTTCCACGACACACAGAGCTGGAGGCCATAAATTCTCTGAACAACCTGATTTTCATGCATTTTCTAGTGATGCACAGACCTCCTGGGTTCTTTCAAAGACTCAGGTTGACTGAAATGTGAGAGGCGCCAAATCTGGTTGAAGAAGCTTTTGGAGAAAGGGAAGGTACTACACAGGGCAAGTTTTATTCCCTTCCCTGCAGAGCAAAGTCAACCACACCCAACATCACAGGCAACTAAGTCAATCTGGAGAGTTTTGACTTTCACTTTCGTAAACAATAGTGGTGTTGAGCACTTTTTCTGTGACTTTTGGACTGTTGCATATATTCTCTGGAGAAATGTCTATTCAAGTGTTTTGTTCCTTTTTAAGTCAGTTTGTATGTGGTTTTGTTGTGGCTGTTGAGTTGTAGAAAATTTTTGTGTATTCTAGATATTAACCTTTTGTTTTCCATATGATTTGCAAAGTATTTTCTCACATTTCATAGGTCACCTTACAACCTGTTGTGTTTTTTGACGAAGGGAAAATTTTCTTTGTGACAAAATCCAAATTGTCCTTTTTTTACCTTTGTTCTTAGTGTTGTATTCATAAAATGATTGCCAAACCAATATCATAAGACTTCTCTCTATACTTTTCTAAGCATTTTATGGTTTGGGGTCTTACCTTTGAAATTTGATCTGTTTGACTGAATTTTTGTGTGTGGGATCAGACAATGACCCATGTCACTTGTCTGCATGTGAATATCACTGTGCAACACTGTTTGTTGAAAAGACTCTTTTCTCCATTGAACAGTCTTTACTGCCTGATAAGTTATTTAACAAAAGCTAAATGCTTTTCTGCTTACTGTAAACTTCCTTGGCTCCAGAGATGCACAAAAGGGTAAGCCTGCTTTTCACTATATTGATAAAAGTTTACATAAGGAGTGGGATCTAATGTTTTGTGGAATAAAAAAGTGTTAGTAAAAGCTCAAGAGAGAAAAATTCTATCTGATGAAGAGGTTATAGGACATACAGGCTGGGAAGGAGTTTTGTGAGCTGTTAAATCAGATGACTGAGGGAATATGAATGGAATAACCTTGGGATTATATATAGTCAGAGTGGAGCTGCAGCTGTCTCCTTACATAATTTCACCTGAACTTAGACAATTATCCTTCTGCAAATATCAGGAACATACTCTGGTAACCCTTACATAGCTCACTGTGGGCTGTAAGTGGTGGAGATCTGAGTAAGTAGCATGGCTCCATATCTCATGTCCATTCTTAATCAGTCAAATTCCCTGTTTCTCCATAGAACCTGAATTAGTGGTCTCCCTCAATGTCAGTAACAGCACAGTCACAGAGAATAAGGATATTGTGGTCTTCACCTGCAACACAAATGCACTCTTCATTCAGTGGTTGTTCAATGGCATGAATCTGAAGCTCAATGAGCGCATGAATATATCAACAGTCCACCAAAGCCTCACCATAGGCCCTGTGAAGAGGGAAGATGCCGGGATTTACCAGTGTGAAGTTTCCAACCTCATCCAGTCTATTGCAAGTTTGTCAGTTGTGTTGTATGTGAATTTGAGTGACACTCATTTTCTGACATAAGTTATTAAATTCTAAGTAAAATATTTTGCAGCATTATAATAGATTTTTGTAAATTGAATAGTTCTTAAAGGATCTGCATTGAATCAATAAACACTCAAAAATATAAGCAAACATTATTGTTATTGTTGAATTAAGGTCATATTCCAGATAACTCTCATCTCGTGTTGGTCATTTGTTCCATGTCCACATTGGAGGTGACATTGTGTCCTTAAGAGGATGAACACTGGCACTGTGATAATCAGTGGGAGCAGATGATGAGCTCATAGAATCTGAGCTCTGCCCTTCTCCATGTAAACGTGTGGAGTTTACCTTGACACTGTTGTAGATAATGGGAATGAACAAGAGAACCATCTTGTGAGTAGCAATATTGATCTTTGTCTTTTTCTTTCAAAAGATTTCTAAAGCCTTGAGTATTCTTATGTTTATATAAATAAAATTATTTTGATAACTTCAATGTTTTATTGGTTAGTAATATCTACTTAAAATCTTTGGTAATAAAACCAACACTTTAGCTCATATGTCCTAGTTCAGACCAATGACCATGGAATTAGAAATGAACTCGTGCCTTCTGAAGCTAAGTCTGACCTCCTTAGTCTTTGCTATCTTTTGGAGAAGAGGACACCACCCAGAGCTACAGAGAATGTAGGTGAATTCTCAGGGTGAAGCTTTATAACCTGGAGTGACTGTTAAAACTTTCATCTCATGTTTTATAGAAAAAACCTTAATCAGAGAAAAATATGTGGTGAAAGTCAGTTCTTCTGCACTGAGGTAACTAATCAGGCCAAATCAGGTGTCACCAGCCAAGTCCTCCCTAACCCCATCTGCTCCTTTCTATGTTCCACTCAAATGTCACAGGGACATGGATGTTTTCCCTGACCATCTTACATAAGAAAGTAACCACCAAACCCATCCACTTTCTCTACTACATCCCCACTTGTTTTTCTTTAGAGGGCTTACCACCATCAGGAAAGCTTTGGGAGGACTTTCTTGGATTTAATCATTCAACTGCTTTACCCACTACACTCTCATTTCTACTCTGATTTCTTTCCATGTCCCTCCCTCAGGTGAGTCATTGTCACCTCAAACCATTCACAGTGAGGACTCAACCTCTCTGGAGTTTGTCTTATCATGGCATGTGGTCAGCAAAGCCACTCAAGCTCTTAACTTTACAATTTTAGCCTTTGATATGTACTTTCACCCACTGTTACCCCTACTCTAATATCAATACAGACTCTAGTGCCTGGGCAGGTAACTATTCTATTTCAGGGAGATCCTCTTCCCAATTTCACTACATTTGGTGGTCTTCCTTCAACCACTCTAGCTATCCTCTAGGGTCCAGAGCACAGACCCTCCACATCACACAGATTTCTACACAGAAACAGGTCATAAACTACTGTGGTTTTAAAGATATTTCTTTAATTGTATGTTCTTATTTATTCTTCTGCCTACTGCATTGGATGCTATGTAAATAGACTGTTGACGAAATTATTTTTGAATTACAAATATTTGAATATATAAAGATATTTTCATCAATTAATATGGAGAAAGGCAAGCATTCATTGATTATTCATATTTAGTTTTTATAAACCATATGTCCACACTTGGTTCATGAAGCTTCTTCTTCTTAAAGAAGTATTTGATATTTTTATATATATTTATTTTTATTTTTAGAGAGGGAAAGGGAGGGAGAAAGAGACAAACATCAATGTGTGGTTGCCTCTCATGTGTCTCCCATTGGGGACCTGGCCCACAACCTAGGCATGTGCCCTGACTGGAAATCTACCCTGCTACACTTTGGTTCTCAGCCCATGCTCAATTCACTGAGCTATGCCAGCCAGGGCTATATTTAATATTTTTACCAAATGAACAATAAAGTCTATTCCAGGGCAGCCGAAATCATTCTCATTAGAAACATACAAGTACTCCAATCATATATGTGCACAGAAATATTATGTATGTCACTGACTCATCCTTTAGACATGTTATTAACAGATTTAACAAAATTTTATTCTTGAAAAAATATTGCCCATTAATGGACTAGAAATTGGGTTAGTTTTTGTTATATTTTTATTTATATGAACCAATTAAGCAGAGGAATTATTATAAACCATTTCTAATTATTTCCAGATGGTGTGGACATACAGACATGTATACAGAGAGACCCAACCAATGACCTGATTGTTGCACTTTAAAACTAATTATTCTGAAAATATTGGGAAGGTCTCAGGGCTTTTCAATGTCTCAGGAAAATATTCAAGAAAAAGTTAAAATATAGAGAAAAGAAATCTCATGAAATAGTGAGCAAATTGTGAAAGCCATTAAGAAATCAATTCAGGAATATATGGCTAAGCTTGGATCACATATGAATAACTGGTAATTGTAGGCCCAATCTGTGTCTGGATAACTTAGCATTCTTTTGTCTGCAGGAATTGAGAATAGAGTTCTCTGGCAGCCCCAAATCAACTAACCAAGCGGCAAGAATTTGAGAAAATGGAAAGATAAGATGAAACTGTACAGCTACAGGGCCAAATTGTTCTTGAAAATCAAACTAACATCATTGGGAAAAAAAGACTTTAAATTGCTATTTGAAATGATTGGGGGAAAATACTGGAGACCAGTCAGGAAATGAATAAGGGTCTGGGACAATTTGTGGGAGAACAAAAAGCCTGGCATGAACTTGCAGGGCTTTACATCACTGAATGTGATGCTGTTAAAGCAACCTTTTGTTTACAGAAGCTTATGATGAATTTTGGGCACAACCACTTACAGTGTTAGTACTGTAATGAGGTTAAATATACCCTAGGAGGACTTGGAAATATTGAACATTTAAGAAAGTATTTTGCACATTGAAACTGAAGAACAGTAATATGAGAACTTTGTTTGGACTCCACATATGGGCAGGCCATATTGCTCCTAATTTAAAGGCAACTGCAAAAACAAAAGGTAAAACATAAAATATGCTAATTGGACACCTAGTCAAATAAGCAGAGCTTACCATTTTGCAGGTAAGAAGGAAACAAAACACTCTCTTAACGCAGTCAAAGACATGTTGGAAACACAGCAGATTACCCAGTCTTTCAAAACCTCTTTCACATTACATTTCACAACTACAGAATTGAACTTACTGTCCTGTGACATATATAGTAAATGCCTAGCACTATTTATATATTAATTTTCTGTTTACACAGTTGTGAAGATGCTTTCAATATAAACTGAAAACTGCCTTGTATTGCTAAGCAGAAAGACAGGGAAAGTCCATGAAAGAAATGTTTCAGGGGTGTCTTAATGATTGTACATAATTTTTCTGAAATCACATACATGTAACTACCTGCTTTTAAACTATAGCCAGATGCAGAGGATATTTCATTAAATAAACCATAATAATATATTTTAAATAAATAAATAAAAATTTTCCAATGATACGAATATAAAAATAAAAAATCTATTAATATAACTGTTGTAATAAATTACATTTATTCATTCAAACAGTAAACTTTTCATTAATTTTTAGAGAAGAATTTTAAAGTTTGTATTTGCCAGGACAAAATGCTTTGAAAAAGATGGAAGGGCAGTTGTTCCTCCCACCACTGAACTTTTTAGCCAATCTTATTAAAAAGCTTCCTTTTCGGCTTATGGCCAAGAGGGAGATGTAGATAGACTCATGTTGTCTCCTCACACAAACATTAGAAGGATAACAAGCAATCTAAAAACAAAAAACAATCAGAACTGCAGAAAATCAGAGTCTGTGGAAGTCCAATAACCAAGTAGAACAGAAAACCATGCAAACCTAGGGAGAATGCAGGTGTGGTATGATGGTGAAGCTTCCTAACATCTAGTAGCTGTTCAAATTCCCATCTTATCCCTAAGCAAGCAGAAGGAAGGAAATAATCAAGATCCGAGCAGAATTAAATGGCATACAAACTAAAAGACCAATCCAAAGGATCAATAAATCCAGGACCTCGTTCTTTCAAAAGACAAACAATTTCAACAAGCCTTTAACCAGGCTTATCAACAAAAAAAGACATATGCCCCAAACAAATAAAACCAGAAATGAAACTGGTGAAATTACAACCAATACAGGAATATAGAGTCATATGAAAATACTATGGACAAAAGCTTTCCCACTGAGATCAGGGATCAGGGAGTATGTTTTAACCATTTCTATCCAACCTAGTACTGGAATTCTAGCCGCAGTGTTCATACAAGAAGAAGAAATAAAAAGCATCCAAATTGGAAAGGAGGGAGTAAACCTGTCACTATTTACAGATGACATGATAGTGTTCATAGAAAACCCTATTAACTCCACCAATAAACTACTGGACCTAATAAATGAATTTGTCAAAATATCAGGATGCAAAGTCAAAATTCAGAAATCAAGGGCATTTTTGTACAACTATGAAATATCAGAAATAGAAATTAGGAAAATTATTCCATTTACTAGAGCAATAAGAAAAATAACATACTAAGGAATAAATTTAACTAAAGAAGTAAAAACCTGTACTCAGAGATCTATACAACACTGAAGAAAGAAATTAAAAAAGACACAACTGAAAGCATACACCATGTTCATAGACTGGAAGAATTTTCATCATTAAATGATCATACTACTAAAGGCAATCTATAGATTCAATGAAATTCATATGAAAATACCAATGACATATTTCACAGATAGAGAACAAATGCTTCAAAAATTTACATGGAATCATAAATAGCCCTGAATGGCCTCAGCAATTTTGAGAAGAAAGAACAAAGTAGAAGGGATCACGATTCTTGAAATCAAACTGGCCATTGTAATAAAAAACTCTGGTACCAGCATAAAAAAAACAGACACATAGAAAGATGGAACAGAATAGAGAGACCAGAAATAAATACATGTCCACATGGTCAATTAATATTTGACTCAGGGAGCAGGAATATAAAATCGAATAAAAATAACCTATTCAGTACATATTTTTGGGAGATCTGGATAAGTACATGAAAAAAAAAATAAACTAGACCACCAAATTACACCATATAGCAAAATAAAGCAAGATGGATAAAAGTTTTAAATGCAAGTCATGACATCATAAAAGTCTTAGAGGAAAACCTGGGCATGAAAATTTCAGATATCTTAGCCAGCAATAGTTTCCCTGATACATCCCCTATGACAAGGGATTAAAGAAAAGAATAAACAAATGGGACTATATCAAACTATAAAGCTTCTGCATGGCTAAAGAAAACAACAATAAAATGGAAAGGGAACAAACTGTAAGTAAAAACATATTTGCCAATGAAACCTCAGAAAAAAACTTAATCTTCAAAATATATAAAGAACTCACACAACTCAACACCAAGAAGACAAGCAATCCAATTAGAAAATGAGCAAAGGATCTAAACAGACACTTCTTCAAGAAAGATAAACAAAGGGACCATGGACATATAGGAGAAGGCTCAGCATGACTAGACATTAGAGGGATATTGAAATTAAGAACTGACAGTAACCAGAGGGGAGAAGGGAGGACGTACTTGGTGAAAAAGGGGGAAAGGATTTTCAGGAACATGTATAAAGTATACATGGACAAAACCAAAGAGAGGTAGGATCAAGGGTGGGAAGTGTGGTCGGCTGGGATGGAGGGAGTGATGGCGGGGGGAGTGGAGACAACTGTACTGAACAACAATTTAAAAAGTTTAAAAAACTACAGTCAGATATCAGTTCACCCCAGTCAGAATGTCCATCATTAATAAATTAACAATCAAAAAATGCTGTCCAGGTTGTGGAGAAAAGAGTTTCTTAATAGAATGTTGAAGGGAATTCAGACTAGTGTGGTCACTGTAGAAAACACTATGGAATTTCTTCAGAAATGTAAAAATGGAACTGCCTTTCAATCCAGTGATCCCACTGCTGGGATTATACCTTAAGAATGCTGAAGAACCAACTCAAAAGAACCTACACACCCCCATGCTCATAGCAGTGTTATTTACAATAGCCAAGTGTTGGAAACAGCCTTAGTGCCCATCAGTAAATGAGTGGATCAAAGATCATGGTACAGTTATACAATAAAATACTACATGGCAGAAAAAAAGAAGGAGCTCCTACTGTTAGTGACAACATGGATGGAGCTAGAGAACATTATGCTAAGTGAGATAAGCCAGGTGGTGAAAGAAAATACTATATAATCTCACCTCTAAGTGTAACCTAATCACCAAAACAAATGAATGAGGGGAAAAGAACCAAAGATTTATAACTAAAGGAGAAAGTGATAGTGACCACAAGGGGATGGGTAGGGAGAAAAAGGGGGAATGAAGGGAGACAGACACATAAAGGAAGACAAATAGAGGATTCATGGGCATGGAGCATGGGGGGGAAGACTGTGAGTTCAAAAGGCTAGGATTGGGGTGAGCAATGAGGAAAATTTCAGAACAACTACAACTGAACAACATTACATGAAAAAATAAAATTAAAATTTAAAAAAACTCCCATGTTATATTCTATAGAAAAACCTTCATCAGAGCAACCTATGTGGTAAATGTCAGTTTCCCTTCTCTTCAGTAATTCATCAGGACAAAGTAAATTACAGCAGCCATCTTGTAGGATTGAGAATACTACTGTTAGTTTTACATGATATTTGAGCATAAAAATAAAATAAAATTCGAGTGCAGAGAAATGTAAAGTATAGCATCCTGGGAGATGAAATCCTGGCTCTATTCAAGGACTGTCAGCTATTTTGTCACTGTACCTACATTGCTAGGAACTGACACCACCTTATAGATTGCAGAAACTGAAGGAGATGCAAACTGGCTGTTGGCTGAAAGGGATTTACTTGTGGGTCCCTCCACTGTGAAGAAGGAATTTGTGTTATGACCTAGAGGACTTAACATTCCCTCACAGTCAGCAACCTTTAGACAGTTTCTTCCTGTCTACAGGCCTATGACATCTATTTTTGTAGACCACTCTGTTAAAAATATAATTGTAATTTGGTAATGGCTGGCTCTTTAGCTAGGATTTAGAAACATACATAAGTGTTTTTGAAAGCTTTTTCCCAGTGTTAAGAACAAAGGAATATGTACTCAAATACTGGGCCCATTATATTGAATTTTAATGTTTCTGGTGTGCCAGTCTCTGAGAAAGAGTAGAAACCTACCTTACTTGAATAACTTTACAACCAAAACATAAAATGACTCCCTCTTCGGGTTTTATGAAAAGTTTTGCTATTCTTTGTCTAAAGCCCATTAGGAACCACAAATTCCCATGTTACCTTTTGTTTTAAAACCTCTACAGCTTTCAATTAGTGTCTTTCAGAGACCTAAGATCTTAGATCTCACTAAGATCTTAGTCCCACTAAAGTCAGGAAGAAGACAAGGATGTCTGCTTTCACCACTTCTATTCTAAGTAGTATTGGAAGTGCTAGCCAGAGTGATTACACATGAAAAAGAAATAAAAAGCATTCAAATTGGAAAAGAGGAAGTAAAACTGTCACTGTTTGCACAGGACATAATAATGTACATAGAAAACCCTACAGATTCCACCAAAAAACTACATGATGTAGTAAGTGAATTTGGCAAAATAGCAGGATTCAAAGTCAATATTCAGAAATCAAAGGCATTTTTTAAACCATCAATGAAATATTGGAAACAGAAAACATTTCCATTGACTATAATCACAAAAAATAACATATCTAGGAATAAATCTTACCAAGGAGGTAAAAGGCCTATACTCAGAAAACTACACATACTGCAGAAATAAATTAAGGAAGAAACAGATAGAAGCATAAACCATGTTCATAGTTTGAAAGAATTAACATCATCTAAAAGTTCATAATATACAAAGCAACTTATAGATTCAACACAAACACTATTAAAATACCAATGACATATTTCATGGGTATAGAACAAACATTTCAAAAGTTTATATGGAAGCATAAACTTCCCTAAATAGCCTAAGCAATTTGGAGAAAGAAGATTAAAGTAGGAGGGGTCACAATACCTGATACCAAACTATATTACAAGGCCACTGTAATCAAAATAGTCTAGTACCGGCATAAGAACAGACACATAGACCAATGGAACCTAATAGAGAGCCCAAAAATAAACCTAAGTCTCTATGGTCAATTAATATTTGACAAAGTAGACAGATGTTTTAAATGGCATAAAAAATAGCCTCTTCAACAAATGGTGTTGAGGTGTGCTCAACTATGTGCAAAAAAATGAAACCTGTTCAATATACATACTCAAAGTGAATAAAAAACTTAAACATAAGTCAGGACACTATAAGAGTCCTAAAAGGGAATATAGTCAGAAAAACCTCAGATATTCCATGAAGCAATATTTTAACAAATATGTCCCCTAAAGCAAGGGATATAAAGGAGAGAATAAACAAATGGGATCTCATCAAGATAAAATCTTCTGCATGGCTAAAGCAAATATCAACAAAAGGGAAATAGAAGTAAACAAATGGCAAATATATTTTCAAATGATATCTCAGAGAAAGGTTTGATCTCCAAAATATATAAAAAGCTCACTTGACTCCATTCCAGGAAGACACACAACCCAATTGAAAAAATGGAAAAGGACTTGAACAAACACTTCTCCAAAGAAGACATGATGACAACCCAGAGACATATGAAAGGATGCTCAGCACCACTAGTGATCAGAGAGATTCAAATTAAAACCACAGTGATATACCACTTCACACTGGTCAGAATGATCATCATAACCAAATGAACAAACAAGTTCTGGCCAGGCTGTAGGAAAAAGTGAACCCTAGTGAACTGTTGGTAGGAATGCAGACTGGTGCAGTCACTGTGGAAAACAGTGTGGATCCTCAGGAAACTGAAAATGGAACTGCCTTTCAACCCAGCATTATCACTGCTTGGATTATACCTTAAGAATCCTGAAACACCAATTCAAAAGATCCTGTGAATCTCAATGTGCACAACAGCATGAGTTAAAATAGCCAAGTTCTGGTAGCAACCTAAGAGCTCACCAGTAAACCTAATAAAAAAATGCAAACACTCCAAGGAGGACATACAGAAGATCCAAAATCACATGAAATGGTGTTCAATATTGCTAGCTATCAGAGACATGCAGATTAAAACCACAGTGAGGTACCACTTCACACCAGTCAGAATGTCCATCATAAGCAAAGCAACAAACAACAAGTGTTGGAGAGGTTGTGGAGAAAAGGGGACCCTAGTGCACTGTTGGTGGCACTGCAGACTGGTACAACCACTGTGGAAAACAGTATGGAACTTCCTCAGAAAACTAAAAATGGATCTGCTTTTTGACCCAGCAATTCCACTGCTGGGACTATATCCTAAGAATCCTAAAACACCAATGCAAAAGAACCTTTGCACCCCAATGTTCATAGCAGCACAATTTACAATAGCTAAGTGCTGGAAGCAACCTAGATGCCCATCAGTAAATGAATGGATCCAAAAACAGTGGTACATTTACACAATGGAATTCTATGCAGCAGAAAGAAAGAAGGAGCTCCTACCCTTTGCAACATCATGGATGCAACTGGAAAGCATTATGCTAAGTGAAATAAACCAGGCAGTGAAAGATAAATACCATATGATCTCACCTTTAACAGGAACCTAAACAACAAAACAAAGAAACAAGCAAAATATAGTCAAAGACACTGAAATAGACGACAGGCTGACAGTGACCAGAGGGGAGAGAAGAGGGAATTTCAGGGGAAAAGGGGAAGGGTTTGCAGGAACAAAGTTAAAAGACACATGGACAAAAACTAGGGGGAGGGTGGTAATGGGAGGGAAGTTGGGAGGGAGGGGTGGGTGGGCTGGATTGGGAGTAAAGGGGAGAAAACTGTACTTGAACAATGATTAAAATAAAATTTTAAAGAAATGCAAACAAAATATAACCAGACACATTGAAATAAAGAACAATTGACAGTAACCAGAGGGTTATGGGGGAGAGGGATAATGGGGAAAAATAAGGCTAGTGTTATCAAGGAACATGTAGAAAGGACACATGGAAAAAGTCATAGAGCATAGGCTTCAGGGTATGAGGCAGAGATGGTTAAGGCAGGAAAGTGGGGTCCAGTGAAAATGGAGACAACTATACTTGAACAACAATAAAATATAAATAAAATATTTAAAAAATAGTTAAGTTAGGGACATGTAGAAACAACTGATCTAATAAAATAATAAATAATGATAACATGAACACTAATCTGAGACATGAGTCAGGATTGCAGGATTTTTGGTTCTTCCTGAACAGCTGTGCATAAGATCACAACAGATGTATTGAGTTACTTTCCAGGAATTAAGGTCCCCATGATAGGGCAGCAATGAACACCAAGCACAGAACATTTTTATTAACAGGTTCAAATGTATCTTTTACATTTTATGTAATAAGAAGTCTAGATGACAAAAGAATGTTAGTGTTCTATCTTTTTTATAATAATTTAGGTACATAATGACTTTAATTAATGCCTAGGTGTAGTGGAATTGAACTTCCAGTTAGATTCATTAAGGCAGCTGGATGGTAGTGGCTGGGCTGTGAAGGGAAGCATAGTTGCCACAACAGATGTGCCTTTTAGAATTTTGATTCTGATCTTGCTATTGGGAACTAGAAGGCTCAAAAAGTTCCTCAGAAGTTACCTTTTAACAACCTGAGAAGTATTTGGAAAGAGAACCAACTGAATGAGGAACATTCAGATGAAAATCCCAAGCCAATATTTATTTACTATTTATTTGCTTTGGAATCTCCATGCTATGATGTGTGTGTGTGTGTGTGTG
Source organism: Tonatia bakeri (assembly GCA_004024845.1). Lineage (NCBI taxonomy): Eukaryota > Metazoa > Chordata > Mammalia > Chiroptera > Phyllostomidae > Tonatia > Tonatia bakeri. The sequence continues at coordinate 18,865 of PVIA01012455.1, read as the reverse complement.
TGTGTGTGTGTGTGTGTGTGTGTGTGTCCTGAAGCTTCAAACCACAATGCTTGTTGTTATTTATCTTCAGGACAGCATATGTGTTAACTACCCAATACATTTTTGGGTTTCTCTGTTTTTCACTTCAGAATATTTATTAGTGTAATGAACTCTGTATATTGTCCCCTGTTATTCTGACTCTAGTAATTTATTACTGGATTAGATAGAGTAATTGAAAGGTGAGAGAAAAAAACATCTTTTGCTCACACAACTAACTTTTATGATTTTTAGTTGAAGAATAAATGGAAACCTGACTGCTGAGGCTGAGTTAGTTGGGCATTTTCACACAGAGCAAAAAAATGTCTCTGGTTGGATTAGAGGTCAAGGCACACACCTGTGTTTCAGGTTTGGTCCCTTGTCAGGTCCCACACAATAGAAAACCAATTGCTGTCTCTTTCCCAAATCAGTGTTTCTGTCTCTTTCCCTATTCTTTCCCCTTCTATAAACAAACAAACAAATAGTTTTATAAAATAATTAAAGGTAAAAGAAAAACACCTGGCAGATGTAAGTAGAAATATAGAGACGTCAGAAAAACAGGTTGCAAGAGATAATATTGACAAGTAAGAGAAGGATGTAGTCTGTTCAACACTAGGTAGATAGGTCTGTTTTCTGCTCTTAAATTAACATCACCAATACCGTCTCAAAACTGGATGCAGCACTTTGCTCTGTCTGCAAGCTGGAAGATCTCTGCACTCTAGTAACCAATACATCCCAAAAAATGTTGGCAGGGAAGAAATAAATAAGATTTAAAGGATAATAAAAATAGTAAAATGGATGTGGTAAACCAAGCCTCCAAACCTACAAACTTTCAGCCCCAGTCCCCTTGTTACTACTCTGGCAGATGGACAAAAAAGATTTTATTCATTGTGCACATACTTACACAAAAGTAAAGATTTTATTAGAAGAGGTATCAATTTAGGAAGGCCAAAGTAGAAATCTTTTGACCTTTAGTTAATTTAGGCTTTCAAAATGAAAAAAAAAAATACAGCTCTGAATTTTAACTAAATAAATGGCAAGCATATCTTTATTGGAAATTAGAAGCTTCTAGAAGAAACACATCCTTGCTGATGTGGTTTACATATGAATCCATGAATAATGAACAGTAATATTAACAAGCTGGATGGGCAATAACGTCCATGATGGACATGACTAAAGGTTTTTGTTTCCTTGAATAAGAAACTCCAAACAATCTGAAATAATTGTTCTAACTTGGGCTTGTCAATTTTCAAAAAATTAAATTCCCTGTATTTGCACTAACAGTAGCTATGCCCTTGGTGTGGTGTAAAACTCTTGATGTTGTGGAAGCAGTGAGGCTTCTGAACCTTCTCATTAAGTACTTTAAAGATAGAAAATAGCAGAATTGTTAGATGTTATACAGATATTGAAACAATTGGCAATTATCAGAATTTGAAGACTCCTAAAACTGCTACCATGAAAGCAAATGGAATTCACTTAGCTGATGATGCAGCTAGGCGGGCAGTATTAAGCAGTCAAATTACTTTGAGCTGAGAATGCATGTTGCTCCCTATTAAATCAATGAAAGACTCTCTTTTCCAGTTCTAGTGGACCACTGCAGAAAATGAAAAGGGGGTCTGGCAACAAACAGGGCAACTTTAAACCACACAAACATATACAGCATCAAACAGAAACCAATCTTACTTGTAAGGACTCAATTATTGATACTTTAATGTATATATGAACAAACACTTTGGATTTTTAAAAGTATGATTCCATGAAGTAAACAGTATCACTAGAAATTACTGTAGCTTAGGAAGTCTGTAGCAGATGTTCTATCTGTCTGAATATGACACTGGAAAATCATTCAACTACTACCAAATACATTTCCCACATTCCCCAGGCCCACTTGAAATATGGTAATTGAATTTTATAAAAATACTACCATCTCGAGAATACAAATATGTGTTAGTTATTAATTGTATATTTACTAGCAGAGTTGAGTCATTTTCTTGCATTAGAGCAATAGTCTTAATTACAAAGGTAAATTATTATTGGGAGAAAGTAATACAAACTATGGAAATCTCCATGATTTATACGGACTGAGGGACTCATTTCACTGGTAAATAATGCAACATTTTTCTAGTATTTGGTTTATTTTACAATATTTCCATGTGCCCATCACCCTAAGTATCTGATAGATGAAACATACAAAAAGTACAATTATAACTTAACTAACTAAATTTTCAGAAGATTTTTTTAAAGATTTTATTTATTTATTTTTAGAGAGGGAAGGGAGAGGGAGAGAGAGAGAAACATCAATATGCGGTTGCTGGGGGACATGACCTGCAACCTAGGCATGTGCCCTGACTGGGAATCAAACCTGCGATGCCTGGTTCGCAGCCCGCGCTCAATCCACTGAGCTACACCAGCCAGGGCTAATTTTCAGAAGATTTTAATCCACCTTACCTAAAAGCTTATTAACCTAAAATTTGTTCATTTTGGGAAACACATATTGTTTTCTCCTCATTAAACAGTCCCTGGTCACCATATGCATGTAAACAAAGGGACATATAGATCAATCTTACTAAAAGATGTCAGTCTGCATTATTATAAAAAAACTCATTAATCAGCATGTCATAACTGATAAATTAGTGATATTCATTTCACAGGTGGACTCCTGAGCAAAGATGATGACTTCAAAGACAATGTCATATTGTATCTAATGGGAGAGGCACCAATTAAAGACACTCACTGCCCTGGCTAGGGTGGCTTAGTGAAACAAGCCCCAGCCTCCCAACCAAAGGGTCACAGGTTGTATCCCCAGTCAGGGCACATGCCTGGGTTGCAGTTGGGGAGCAAGTGAGAGGCAACCACACATCTATGTTTCTCTCCATCTCTTTATTCCTCCCTTCCCCAGCTCTATAAATAAATAAATAAATAAATAAATAAATAAATAAATAATCAATCATTGAAGAATTTACACTCACCAGCATTGTTGGAAAAACACTAACAGGAGGATTTCTGGCCAAAATGGAGGTGTAGGTAGATACACTTTGCCTCCTCGCACAATCAGAAGGACAACAAATTGAAAAACAAAAAATAACATGAACTGCCAGAAAATCAAACTGCATGGAAGCCTGAAAACTGAGGCATTAAAGAAGAAACATTCATCCAGATTGGTGGGGGTGGTCCAGATGAGCAGCCAGGGTGGAGAGTACTTGTGGCAAGGAGGCAGCTGGAAGACCAGGGTGAGCAAACCAGAGGTCAGCACATGGGACAGTCCCACATTTGCATGCAGATATATTGGGAAGAGCGACTGGGGAGTGAGACAGACTGCATAACCCAGGGTTCTGGCATGGGAAAATAAAGCCTCAAAACCTCTGACTGAAAAACACCTGTGGGGGTTGAGACAGCGGGAGAAACTCCCAAACTCACAAGAGAAATAGTTGGAGAGACCCACAGTGCCCTAGAACATATAGAAACCCATCCACCTGAAATTAACACCAGAAGGGCCCAATCTGCTTGTGGGTAGTGGGGAAGTGAATGTGAACCCAAAGAGAGGTGAGCAAGTGGCATGGTTCCCCCTTAGACTCCTCCCTCACATACAGCACCTTAATGCAGCTATGGGGTTTTACTCACCCTGGAGAATACCTGAGTCTCTGCCCCTTACTATTTAATAGGTATGCTGAGACAAAATATATATATATATATATATGACCCAAATGGAAAAATATATCAAACCTCCAGAAGGCAAACAACCAAGCAATGAAGAGATAGCCAACCTATCAGATGCAGAATTCAAAACACTGGTAAAAAAGATGCTCACAGAAATGTTTAAGTATGGTCACAAAATAGAGGAAAAAGTGAAGCCTATGAAAAGTGAAATAAAGGAAAATATACAGGGAACCAACTGTGAAGGGAAAGAAACCGGGAATCAAATCAATGGTTTGAATCGCAGGGAAGAAATAAACATTCAAACAACACAGAATGAAGAAACAAGAATTTAAAAAAAAAAATGAGGAGAGGCCTTAGGAACCTCTGATACAACTTTAAACATTCCAGCCAATGAATCATAGGGGTACCAGAAGAAGAAAAGGAAGCGCAAGAAATTGAAAACTCAACTGAACAAATAATGGAGAGTTTCCCCAGTCTCGAAAAGGAAATAGATTTCCAGGAAGTCCAGGAAGCTCAGAGAGTCCCAAAGAAGTTGGACCCAAGGAAGCACAAACCAAGGCACATCATAATTACCTTACCCAAGGTTAAAGTTAAGGAGAGAATCTTAAAAGCAGCAAGAGAAAAGGAGATAGTTACCTACAAAGGAGTTTCCATAAGACTGGCAGCTGATTTCTCAAAATAAATCTTACAGGCAAGAAGGGGCTGCAAAGATGTATTCAAAGCCATGAGAAGCAAGAAATTAGATTCAAGATTTCTTTCTCCAGCAAAGCTATCATTTATACTGGAATGGCAGATAAAGTGCTTCCCAGATAAGGTCAAGTTAAAAAAAGTTCACCATCTTCAAGCCTTATTATATGAAATGTTAAATGACTTCTCTATGAAAAAGAAGATCAAACCTATGAACAGTAGAATGACAACAAACTCTATTAACAGCTGAAGCTAAAAAATGACAACACAACTATCAACAACTAAAAGTAGAAACCTAACCTAAAAAACTTAAAAACAAACAAACAAACTAAGTGAGCAACTAAAACAAAAAGAGATTCACAGAAATGGAGATCACATGGAGGGTTATCAGTGGGGAGGGGTGGGAGGAAAATTTGGAAAAGGTATAGAGAGTAAGAAGCACATGTGGTAGCTACAAAATAGCCAGGAGGAGGTTGAGAAAAGTATGAGTAATGGAAAAGCCAAAGGACTTATATGTATGACCAATGGATATGAATGATGAGAGGGAGGTACAGAGCAGAAGGTAATAAAGGGGAGAAGAAATGGAACAACTGTAATATCACAATCAATAAAATATATTTTAAAAAACCTTAACAGGACCCCAAAAGCCAATACACCTACCCCTACCTCTGATACTTGATTCTACTGTTTGCAATCGAAGGTATTTTGAGGATGCAAGTTGCTGATATCAGAGATATACAGGTGTCCCAAGACATCAACAAAATGTTTATGTCTACAAATTGATGTTTAACATTGTAAATCTGAATGTATTTACCTGTCTGATAATATTAGTCATAATAATAATTATACTTCTTCTTTGGGCATTTCTCAAACACTGTGTATATAGCACAACTGTGAATAATTTCTAAGATGCATAAGATGACTTTTATATTATAAAAAAATGCTCTTTTTATGGTTTTTCTTTTGAGGCAGGGTGGTAAGAGTCTAGGAATATTCATTGGCAAGTGAAATTAGGAAATTGAGAAAGATGGCCTAACAAACTGGGAGAGCAATTTACAACCAGATACCAAGGCCACCAGGGTGAAAAGACCTGGGTGCCTGGAAATTAGCAAAACATGTGCTAGATTATAGGAGACCATTCTGGGTGGTGCAGTCCCAGCTCCCATTCGGTGATGCACAAGACCCACCCCCACTGTTAGGTTTTCCCGTAAGGAATCAGGCCTGCATTGTACCTAGAATGCTATGAGTCTTGCTTTGGCTAAAACTTCCTCACCCTGAATTGAGACAGCAAGTGCTTACTGTAACTTCCTAAAATCCATGCTAAACCTTCCAAGGAGAGTGTAACCAGTTCAAACCACTTTTCCCTTTGCATTTGCAAATCTCCTTCTTCTGTGATGTGGTTAGTGGCATCGTCTCCTTTGTTTTCTGTAAAAGGTAACCACCTAAAGCAAACCTGCGCCTAGTAAATGAGAACCATCATGTAATGTGCCCAGAAAAGAAATAAAGGTAGTCTAGGCAGGGCGGTTTTGTTTGTATGTTTGTTTTTAATGTTTCAGTCTTTGTTTCTTTTCTCTAAGCACAGGGGCTGCCCCACACCACCACCTGGCAGGAACCCCACTTGCCTGGCCGCATAGTCAATCTCTGGGACTGAGAACACTGATCATTCTCAAGACATGATGCTTTCATTTGCTCAGCTTGTCACCCTTGCTAACCCGGCGGCTGAACATGGCATCACTGTCTAGCAGAGGGGGTAGTGGGTGGAGACTCTCAACGGGAAGGGGGGGATCTATGTCTGCTGAGGCCCCATGGGGCCCACGCAGCGAGCAGAGAAGACTCATCCCAGTGGTCACTGGTCCTCAAAAGAAATGACAGCTGTGGCTCCGACTGTAGAGGGCAACCCCAGCGAACATTCAGTGTCTGCCCATGGGGACCTGCCACTGGCCTGTCCCATCCTGCTCATTCTCTCAAACTCGCTGCCTACCACCAGCCCCCAACCATCAGCCGTGTGCAGGGCAGCCCCACCTACCGAGGTTTCCCCTCTCCTAAAGCACCACTATGCTGTGCTGGCTCTGGGGGTGTGCTGAGCCATCCAGTTCCCAAACCTGGTTTCCAGAGCACACAGTGTGCACAGTGGGTCTGCGCGGACTCACAACATGTATGCTGCTGTGGCCTGTGACATGCGGCCCATGCTGGTGAGTGAGGGGCAGAGCAGGGAGCAGGGCTGACTTACAGGAGGTGGTGACTGAACAGGAAACACACACGGCGGAGCAACTCAGAAAGATGCAGTAGGGAGGAGGCTTTTTCTCCTCTTGAGAGAGAAGACATGCTGTCTCTTTTCCTCCACAGGACTCCATAGTCCATGTGAATTTCTTGTGCCTCATTCACAGTGTGGCAGACCCCACGAACCAGGGTCTGCATCACTAGACCTTGGTTACAGGGTGGCCTTTCCACACCTGGCATATAGCTGGTCATGTAATTTAGACCTTCTGACCTGGTACTGTCCAATTAGTGGAGATCACAGCCCTGCAAGGGCACATCTGAAAAAGTTGATGAATATTGTATTGAGATCCTCTGTGAGACCTCGTCTAAAATTTTTACCTTTGGAAAGGAATAAAACTCTTCAAAAAAAAAAAAAAAAGATTCAAGTGTGCACTTTTTCAGAACCACATCAACTGATTATCTTTAAGTAAATTTCACTTTTCAAATCTCTGAGGGGTCCCAAACAAGACTTGCAACCAGGGCAGCAATGGACAGAGGCAGCTCACCTTAGGGAAATACCCCAAAACTTTCCACAGATTCCCTTTTCTTCGATTCTGCAGTAAGGCGAGAGCAGCCCCTCCTGGTCTCGTATCTTTCCCATAATGTGGTAATAGAGCCACAGTAGCCCCACCCAGTCTTTCTTTTGCTAATATTTTTAATCTAGGCTTAACCTTGTTTCACTGTCTGCCAGCTTAACAAACATATCCTCAAAATTACCTGGGCTTCTTGGGGAAAATTCTTCCTGCACAAGGTCAAGAATTTGTGCACCACTGGCTACCTTTTGGCAAACCTGCCCTGGGCCAGGCCCCATTTTCGGTAACATTTAGAAATTGAAAAGAGATGTGACTACAAACAGAAGTAATGTGTGTGTTTTAATAGGAGCAAATTATGTAGTTTCTTCTAATAGTTTATTTTTGAGTGAGGAAAAAGAGACAAACTAAGATCAAGGAAGTTGGTAGAAGGTTACTGGAATAGAAACACTGAGAGAAGAGTTTTGTAAATAAATGCTAGGACAAAATTATGTGAATGTCCTTACACCCTAATGCAGCAAGGACTACTAACTATATTAATACAAATGAGAGCTGAAGTGGCTATAAAACACAGCCCTTCATATCTGATCCTGAAGCAGAGGGAAGGTACCTGTGAAACTCTTACTGTCCTCCTCACCTTGGAACTTTCAGACTGTAATTGTAATTTACATGTGTTCTCACAGCCTGGCCCCCAATAAACATTACCGTGACAGCTTCCAAATGTACACTAGCAGACAGGTTAAAAATGAACACTTAATAGTTAACAATAGGTGGGTCATAGTAAATAAGATTCCATTTCATGGTCAGAATGTTAAAAGTGGTTTGGTGCATGGTGTGGCCTCAAACTGTAAGTAAATGTAATTCAGGATGCAAAACACAGAGAAATGAGACAGCAACACTTAGTCCATAATAGCTTAGAGGTTCAAACTGATCCAAAGTATTTTTCTAAAAAGGGCCTGTGGGCTGACTGCCTCCCATTTACTTGCTTTTCTCTTTTAAGAAGCTTTGACTTCCATCCAAGATTAAGGTCTTGCTGCATCACCAATGGTTTATCAATGAGCAAGGCAAATACTGCCACTAAGGCTTCCTAAGATTCCCTTCCTAGCACTTGAGACAATATTGACTAACCGAAACATCAGTCAGTCACCAATGCATTGTTTAGGTTGATTTATCACCAAAGCAGTGTGGACAAAAAAGGAGCAACATCCTAAACCTGACAAGCTCAGAGAAGGCCTGCATGGTGGGACTTAGAACATATAAACTTAAGTAACCACAGAGGATGGTCTGAAATTAAAACTCTTAACCAAAGTGAGTCATGGTGGGTAGTCATGTCCTAGTTTGGTATCTTTCCTGGCAAAGATCAATCTTTACCTTAACTGAGGGTATTTAATTTCTCTTTCCCCTACCATAACTTACCTTTAAAATGTGAGAGTAATTTTATTTTTCTCAGACCCTTCCAAAGCAGAGACCAGGGACCGCATATCTTCTCATCACTATTTTTATTGAGTTAATTCTTTTCTTAAGATTTTATTTATTTATCTTTAGGCAGAGGGGAAAGGAAAAGAAAGAGAGGGAGAGAAACATCAATATGTGGTTGCCTCTCACTGGGGACCTGGCCCAGCACCCAGGCATGTGACCTGACTGGGAATCCAAATGACAGCTCTTTGGTTCCTAGGCTGGAGCTTAATCCATTGAACTACACCAGCCAGGGTTGCCATTGTGTTAATTCTTAATGCTGACTTTCCTATACCAACCAAGTTAACAAATGTATGTGTCTATTTGTTCTACTTTTTACCCAGTCACAGAGATTTCTGCACTTGCTTTCTTTCATTCACTTCCCTGATCTACTGTCAACAAATATCATGTAACCCCATAGGTCCCTGGATGTGACAGCACTGTATAGCATGTGGTGCAGAATTGCCATTCTTCAGAACATTTTCTCAATCCATTGAGATTTTCTTCCCCACAATCCTCATAATGTTTGCTTCAAGTAGACTCACAAAAACACTCTTCAGGTTGAAATATCTATTATGTTGACAGCAGAAAATTCCAAGTATTTTTGTCAGAACTTGGTCTTTCTGGTGACCTGTCCTCACTCTGCAACTATCCAGGGGCCTGTCAAGAGTTGCCTCATCACAACAAAAGACACACTTATCACCCTCATCTCTTAGAAACTTTCAAACATTTTAGATTCTCTTTCTAAAATCCAAAAAGGAAGATCAAGCATTTTTCTATGATATCTTATGAGAGACTCAAGGCTTCTTGGATGGGGTCGATCCCAGAATTTCACAGCCTGCAAGTAGACTCAGACATTCTGTGTATTTTCTATTGGTACTAGGCATGATTGCTTAACTATTTTTTTAGTTTTTAAAATTTTTCAAGTATAATTGTCTTTGTTCCCCCCACCACCCCAGCCATTCACAATTCCCACCCTTGATCCTAACCTGCTTTGATTTTTATCATGTGCCCTTTATATACGTTCTTGAAAACCCTTCCCCACCTTCCCTCCTAATATTATCTCCTCCTACCTCCCCTCTGACTACTGTCATTTTGTTTTTAATTTCAATATCTCTGATTGTATTTTTCTTGCTTGTTTGTTTTGTTGATTGGGATCCACTTATAGGTGAGATCATACAGTATTTGTCTTTCATAGCAGCACAATTTGGAATATGCTCAATATTTTTAGGTTTTATTTTATATTAGAAGGATTGAAAGTTTAAACAGAACCTTTCCCCTACTCCTAGTGATTGACAATCCAGATGTGAATTAAATTCAGCATCTGAGGTGCACTAGTCTGTCATTTGGAAGCTGGAAGGGAGATGGAGTCATTATTGCTGCTCCTGTGTTGACTGATGGTGGGTTGTGACAGACACAGTTTTATGTCAAGAAGCAAGTGTTTCTGTAGCTCTGGGTGGGGCTGTGGCCATGTGACCTTGAGACCAGACTCCCTGTGGCAACTGCCTACTTTCCATTCCTCTAGCTCATCATGGTTTTAAAAACATTGATCTATGTGTTAAAGGTTCTACATTTGTGTTCATGGCAGGTTTAATTTAATAGCCCCAAATTGGAGACAACATAAATGTCTATAAAGGGGTGAATAGATAAAGCTAATGCATCCTAAGAATGAGAGATAATGAGAGAATAAAAATAATGAACTATATCAAAATGGTTGTGCTGCACCAAGAAGAAAACCTCAACCTAAATTTGTATACATTATGATAAAAATTTGAAAATACTAGAAAATGCAAAAGAACTTATAATAAGAAAACAGCCTTTGAGAGTTTCCTTAACACTAAAAAAGATGATGCAGAGGTGAAGAAAAAGGATATTATAAGAGGGCATGAGAAGACTCTAATAGTAAAGCACATGGTCTTTATTTTGATTGTACAACTTCTCTGGTGCATGCATCTGAAAACACTTCATAAACTGCATGCTTTCAAGAAGTTAGGCTTATGATTTTCAACTACAATTCAATAAATATATTAAATTATCTATACATAAATATTGTCTAAATTGTAAGTTGAATGGAAAGTACAAAGCCAAACAAAAAAAAAACATGATATTTTATTGCCTATTTTTTCTGGGTGTGCAGCAGCAGGCATCAGAATTACTCTGCAGGCTGGAGCCTTTATGGGCATTGCTGATCTCCTCACATCACCAGCACCCACAGAACAGCAGGGACCAACCTCATCTGAATCAATCATTACACAGTCTTTCTAACTCCTCAAGCTCCCCACATGGACTGTGTCTACTCCTCCAACCAGCCTAGGTTCAGCCAATCAAATGTGAGTCCTGTGCAGGCAATTTTTTTTGACACCCTGTGTATTTCAAGTAAAAAATGGCCACTAACTCTTTAGGTCTCAGCCAACAGTTTTTTCTCAGAAGTGTTCTCTGTGAACTCCAGACCAGTTGATATTCAAGTAGGTCTTGTAAATGCTCCAGAAGTTTTCCTTTATGATCCTTTGCTTGTTTATGGTTAATCCCTTAGAGCCATGATTTATTTGAAAGCCTGTCACTGTTACAAGGTAAAGTCAATGAACACAGGACCCACAAATGCCTTCTTCTCTTTGGAGTTTCCATGGCTCAGCCAAGACCCTGGCACATGACACATGCTCTGTAAACACTCATTACATCAATAAGAGAAACTGTACAGTGAAAGCCTGTCACTTTGTGTGACACTTGCAGTGAAATTACATTTCTTATAGACACAAAGACACTGGTGTCAGCATGACAGGAGGCTGCCACCTCCTTAGGGACATCCTAGGCTCAAGCTTTTACTTCTCATGTATTCAGGAGGAATGAGAGGATCCTCCTAACACTGACAGGTTGGAACACATATTCCTCCAAAATCACAGCCCTCCACAGGCCCACCTTGTGAGTTATGTCTCATCACCCAGGGCCTGTGTTTTTCCTATTCTCACAGAAACCTGACCTGACAGAAACTCAGGATCCTCAACCTTTGAAAGAGTTACCGTCAGGGGAGGAAAGAGCACACCCTGACCTTATAAGAATCAGAGAAGACTTTTCATTCCCAAAACTCCCATCTGTGGGGCACCTGCCTGTTGTTTCTGAAGACATCTGTCTGTGTCATGATGTCCCAGGGAATGAGGGAAACTTCCTGTACAGAATAGGACAGAAGAACCCTGAATCTGTGGTTGCTCCATCTCAGAGGGGCTGAGGGTTCTACAAGAATCTCTCTTCTCCTATCAAAACAACACATAGCACCCTGGCTGAGTATTCACATGGAGATGCTTCATCTCCTAGGCCCTGTGGGAAGGCAGAGACACAGAAATGACTCATATGGAGCATCTCAATGTAGCGATGGAGGACACACAGAACATTTTTGTAGTCAACCCTCAAGGCCATCACCCTCTCCAAAAGCCTTAGGGGAACCTTCACCAGGCCCTTCCTTTGAACATTTGAAAACTGAGAGCTCTGTCTGAAACAGCACCTCCCCTGGCGGAACAGTTCTCTTGACCCTGGACTCACAGTACTCTCAATAATGTCTGCCTTTTCACTGGGCTCACCCTGTACTGATCAGGGTTCCCAGAAAACCCCTGGCACTGGCTGAAGTTCTACTTCTGTCCTCTAGGGGACAACATTGAGACACACAGGAATTAGACACAGGAACCTAGCTTTGGTTGAAAAGATGGAGAAGGAGCTTGATTTTCATCCCGTGCTTCAATAAGCTTTTCTTGGGCCCTCCCTCCTGACTGCTCTGCTCCACCTACTACTTCTAGAGACTGTTAACAAAAAGGGGCTCTGCAGTAATCTTGACAAGCTCTGGGAGCCACATGGCAGGCCTGACAAGCCTCACTGGATATTTTTTTTTAATTACTTTATTGTTGCTCAATTACAGTTGTCTGTATTTTCTTTCCACCACTTCCCCCTTCCACCCAAGCCAATTCCGCCTCCTTCCCTTGCTTCCACCCTCCCCCTTGGTTTTGTCCATGTGTCCTTTAGAGTAGTTTCTGAAAAGCCTTCTCTCCACTCCCCCCTCCCCACTCCCCTCTGCCTATTGTTAGGTTGTTCTTAATTTCAATGTCTCTGGTTATATTTTGTTTGCTTTTTTCTTTTGCTGATTATGTTTCCGACAGTAAATGAGTAGATCAAAAACTCTAGTACATTTACACAATGGAATTCTATGCAGAAGAGAGAAAGAAGGATCTTCTTCCCTTTATAATAGCATGGATGGAACTGGAGAGCATTATGCTACATGAAATAAGCAGGGCAGGTAGGGACAAATACCATATGATCTTACAGGACATTCTGATCAGAAATTTCTAGGTGGGCAGGAGATGGCAGGTGGCCACATCCCAGGCCTATATTTTCTTTAGGAAAGTTCATTCTTTTCCTTGAGTCAGCCATGACCTTTTTTTTTTGTTTGTTTGTTTCCCATCTTGGATAAGATAACTTTGAGAAATCAAAATGATTTCCTTTGCTGAATCATTTGAATGCTCAGAATCTGGAGCATGTGTATGATAACACAGAACCCATTATATTATCTGGTCCTCTGCATGACTTCTCTCTATCTTGTAAATATTAATAACCCTGTACCCATCAATGTGAAAAGTGTGTTTCTCCATTTTTCCTTTTTCTTAATTCTGGAGATTTTCCTGCTATGCTATCTCTCATCTCCTAGAGGATTCTATGCAAAGTTTTCCCTTTGTACTTTGAATATAATGCACAAAATAAGATGTACAACTGTCTTTCTTCAAAGGATTTGAGTCCTTTCACCCAGGCATAAGAGGTTTTCCTCAGATAAATTTATTACACTGCTTTCAGGTTTGAATGTTTCTTACCTTGACAGCGCCTGGGAGCACCTCCTCCCTCAGCGGTTTCTGTGCTGCTCTCTACCCTATGCCTGGCATCATCCATGGGCAAGCCTAGTGACCACAAGAAAGCCTCTCAGGAAGAAATCAGAGGTTGTCTCACAGTCAGAACCACAAGGTTGGGTCCAATAAACAGACATGGAGAGACATCAAACTCCTTGGAGGACCAGGAAGCCCACAGGCACCTGATCTTTTCCCACAGTTCTTTCTTCCTAGGGAAACAGGACACCTCCCCCTTCACACCCAAAGACTGCAGGTCCTACTGAGACTTCTGCCTTTGAATCTTTGTCCTTGGAAGCAAAATCCAGCCCGGTGAAAACCTGAGATAGAAGAAGAGTCCTCTATGCAAATATCACCAAGCTTGACCCTTACCACTGCCAGACTCATTTTTGTGACCTTCCCGTTGGGAGGGAATAAAACTTTCTCAGAGCATTTGAGAACATGAAGAAGACTGGATTCCCACCTGAGTTTCTGTGTCACAAACAGAAATGATCCCCATATTTTGAGGACAGCCAGGACTCCCTGTTCTCTGCTGAGAGACCACAGACCAAGACACAGCATAAGTTAGTGCTGGCACAAGTGGGTCCTCCTCTCAGGGGTAAATGTGCCCCATTAGCCTTGCTAATACAAGTTCACCCTACAGGGCAGGAAGATATACTTCTCCTGAGAACTTGTGAGATGCACTGTCTCTGACCCACTGCACTCCTTCAGAATCTCTAATTTAACATAATCTGGAGACTTTTCCTGTAGCCAGGAGAACATAAGTGGATCAACCTTCACATCAAGACATCTCATTTTGAATGGACACCCACATTAGCTGGACAGCTGCGAAGGCTGTATTTTTAAGGTTTCACCTGGGCATTGTGATGTTTAATAAGTGTCACAGCTGATCTGATGCACAGCAGGGTTGATATCCTTGTGACAGGTTTTTCTGACTTAGCTTCAGACCACCTGCTCTGAAGGGAAAAGTCAAATGTGATAAAGAGAAGGCTGTGGGAAAGGCCTATGTGCAGCTGACAGGAAGTTCTTGGGGATGTCCAAAACCCTCAAAACTGACTCCATTGTCTTCCAAACACAGCATGAGAGTGTAGGTGTGGGTGGGTGTGTTTATATTCATGTGTGCATATGTGTGGTGTTGATAAACCTCAGGAGTTTCCAGGGAACTACAATGTAGGAGAGCACTATTGGTAAGTAGAGACTGGGGTGGTAGAAGGAGGGCAGGGAGTGGGACGGTCTTATGCAGAGACCCAACCCCCAGCCCACATGACAAGAATAGTAAACATGCCCCAGAATAAAGCTCAGCACACAGGTTGGACACAAAACAGATTGCACTATTCTGGACAGAGGTGCCTGTGAACCTTACAGAACCTCCACCTTTTCTCAAAGAGGCAGCCACAGAGCAGACAACATACACCATGGGATCCCTATCTGTCTCTAGCCATACAAGACTTGTCCACTGGCAAGAGCTCCTGGTGGCTGGTAAGTAGGAGACAATTCCTTGGGGTAGACTAAGGATCTGACACAGAGACTGGCTGGGATCTTCTGAAGAGACCAGTGCTCTGAGAAAAGAGGGAAGGCTTCCATTTGGACCTGAGAGTGAAGGACAGAGACCAGAGTAGGATCAAGAAGGGGGTCAGCAAGAGGAAAATCTCAAAATCTGGAATGGTGAGAGGCAGGAAAACCTCAATTGCTGTTTATTTCCTGTTATTCATCATTGAATGTTGAATAATAAAACTGATAATGATATAAATGATTTATGTCAGGAAACACTAGAAAAAATAAAAACCAGGGGTGCAAGATATTGTCTTTACTACCAACCTGAGAAATGCTCATATATATCCTAAATGGTACAACCCTGGGATTGCTCATTCATTCAGCTCCATCTACTTGCAGCCTGTCTAGTCCCTGGAAATAAAAGATCCAACAAGGCCCTGCTTTATTTGAGCCAATATTCAGGAGAAGAGAGGGAAAAGGAAAGATCTAGGTGATAGGTGAGGTATGCATAAGACCCATGGGAAAAAGGAAGTGAAGAGAGAGGATCTTTAGAGAAGGTGGTCAGCAAAGTGTCTTCTAAAAAATGCCCCTGAGTGTAAGAACGAGTCTGAGCATAATGAGGGGGTGAGGAAGAAAACACCTGAAGAAGACTGTTTCAAACCAAAAAAGTAACAGTTTTAGAGGTGCTGAAATAATGGGGGCCATGCTGTGGAACTTGACCATGGGAGACACACAGTAACTTGTACGACAAGGCTGAGAAATAGACCTACTCAGAAATCAGAGCCGCAGCTTTCCATCAAAATATATACATACAAGCATACTTTCTTTTCTTATTTCCTAGTCTCGCTCTTCAACTTCTGGTGCCAGCCCACCACAGCTCAACTCAATGTTGTGTCAACATTTACTGCTGAAGGGGAGGATGTGCATCTTCCTCTCTGCAATACACCTCCTGATGTTAGAGCCTTTGTATGGTACAAGGGGCAAAGCAGAGACAAAAATCGTATGATTGCATTTTTTATAGCACACTTAAAAGATGATATAAAAGGTCCTGCATACAGTGGTCGAGAGAGAATAACCTCTGATGGATCCTTGATGATAGACAATGTCACCATGAGTGATGCAGTAATGTACACCATAGAAGTCTACCTTGTAGGTGAAATAAAAGTCACTGGATTTGGGTGGCTTCATGTATACGGTGAGTGATTGCTATCCTACCATTGGGTGCTGAGTGGGGTGGATTCTACTTCACACACAGGAGAGATACCTGATAAGATACCTGATGAGAGATAAGAATTTTAAATTTTTCCAAATTAATATCTTATACCACCTAACACTTATTGCCCATATGGTCCAGAATTTTAGCAAGTTCATGTCACCACTTGCTATAAGATACTTGTTTTGCATTTGCACCAGTCCTTACCTGCTCTCAGGGGAGAGAGAATGACTTTAATGGTCAAGGACAGAACACTTGCTTCTGCTGCCTTAATCAACTTCTGCCTGTCCTTTTTCCTCTTCCCTAAATCACTTCTTGGATTTTACCCTACCATTTTTGGCTCACTGATCCATTTTGCTCACTGACTAATTTGGGTCTCACTCAACTCGAAAGATCTGACCCATTTTTGGCCCAGAGGCCTGAGTAGTCAATATACCACTGGCTTTCCCCTGGACTCTGTGTGTTACTCTGTACAAACCCCAGCCTCTGGGATGTCTTGGGAAGTGGTGCCTCATAAAACATACTTCAGGAGTCTGTACAGCTGCAAGGAAACACTTCTTGTCAACCAGGCAGTCAGATGGTCAGTGAAGAACCAGAATTACAGGGGTGTATCTGACAACCAATCTTAAGTCTTTCCATAACCAAACACTAATACTTAAATGACACCTGAGAAAGTTGTACTTTCCCCCAGACATATAGATAGTGGCCATACTTTCTCTGAGCAACCAGATTCCCATGCATTTTCTAGTGATGCACAGACCTACTGGGTTCTTTCAAAGACTCAGGTTGACTGACGTGTGAGAGGTGCCAAATCTGGTTGAAGGAGCTTTTGGAGAAAGGGAAGGTACTACACAGGGCAAGTTTATTCTCTCCCCTGCAGAGCAAAGTCAACCACACCCAACATCACATGCAACTAAGTCAATCTGGAGAGTTTTGACTTTCACTTTTGTAAATAATAGTGGTGTTGAGCATTTTTTTCTGTGACTTTTGACATGTTGCATATATTCTCTGGAGAAATGCCTATTGAAGTGTTTTGTTCATTTTTAAGTCAGTTTATACATGGTTTTATGGTGGCTGTTGAGTTGTAGAAGCCTTTTTGTATATTCTAGACATTAACCTTTTATTTTCCATATGGTTTGCAAAGTCGCCTTTCAACCTGTTGTGTTTTTTTATGAAAAAACATTTTCATTTTGACAAAATCCAAATTGCCTGTTTTTCACCTTTGTTCTTAGTGCCATATTAATAAAATCATCCCCAAACCAATGTCATAAGGCTTCTCCCTATACTTTTCTAAGCATTTTATGGTTTTAGATCTAACCTTTAGAATTTATCTACTTTACTGAATTTTTGTGTGTGGGATCAGACAATGACCCATGTCATTTGTTTGCATGTGAATATCGCTATGCAACATATTTGTTGGAAAGACTGTCTTTTCTTTATTGAACAGTCTTTACTGCCTAATAAGTTATTTAACAAAAAGTAAATGCTTTTTCCCTTACTATAAATTTGCTTGGCTCCAGAGATGGATAAAGTGATAAGCCCGCCTTCCACAACACGGATAATGTTTACAGAAGGAGTAGGATATTAAAACAAAAGTTTTAGTAAAAGCTCAAGAGAGAAAAACTCTATTTGATGAGGAGGTTATAGGACATATGGGCTGGGAAGTGTTTTTATGAGCTGCTAATGAAGATGACTGAGGGAATATGAATGGAATCACCCTGGGATTATATATGGTCAGAGTGGAGCTGCAGCTGTCTCCTTACATAAGTTCACCTGAACTTAGACAATTATCCTCCTGCAAATGTCAGGAACATACTCTGGTAACCCTTACTTAAGTCACTGTGGGCTGTGAGTGGTTGAGGTCTGAGAAAGCAGCATGGTTCCACGTGTGAAGTCCATCTTAATCAGTCACATTTCCTGTTCCTCCACAGAGCCTGAATTAGTGGTTGCCCTCAATGCTAATAGTACCACAGTCACAGAGAATACGGATTCTGTGGTCTTGACCTGCAAAACAAATGCACTCTCCATTCACTGGTTGTTCAATGACATGAATCTGCAGTTCAATGAGCGCATGAAGGTGTCAACGATCCGCCAAAGCCTCACCTTAGACCCTGTGAAGAGGGAAGATGCTGGGGTTTACAAGTGTGAAGTTTCCAACCCCATCATGTCTACTACAAGTTTACCTGTTACACTGCATGTGCAAACTGGGTGACAGTCATTTGCTGACATAAGTTATTAAATTCTAAATAGAATATTTTGCCTCATTATAATAGATTTTTCGAAGGTGAATAGTTCTTAAAAGATTTGCATTGAATCAATAAACACTCAAAAATGTATGCAGACATTGTCATTATTGTTTAATTAAGGTCATATTTCAGACAGCTCTCATCTCAGGTTGGTCTCATTAGTACCATGTCCACAGTGGAGGTGACACTGTGTCCTTCAGAGGATTAGCAGTGGCCCTGTGATAACCAGTGGGACCAGTGATGAGCTCATAGAATCTTAGCTCTGTCCTTCTTCATGTAAACATGTGGAAGGAACCTGGACACTGTTGTAGGCCATGGGAATGGACAAGAGGACACTGCTGTGAGTAGCAACACTGATCTTTGCCTTTCCCTTTCCTTCAAAAGATTTATAAACCTTGATTATTCTTATTTATGTGTCCAAAAAATTATTTC
>PVIA01012454.1:0-37705 GCA_004024845.1 Tonatia bakeri | reverse complement strand
ATAATGCATGGAGCCTGTTGTTTTATTCTCATCGTGACCATTGCAACTCACATGAAGGGATGAATCCCTTTCGGTGGGGGTTGGGGGAGTGGGGGAGGCAGGTGTGGTTTAACAGAAATGACTCAATAAATAAAGCCAGCTTCTGGAACTGGAAGTGGAAGTGAAGAATCTGAAAAAGTAATAGTTCTTAGACTAAAAATAAAATGTTTGCTTGACTGTAGAAGTGTACCATGACATTCAGTAATAACTTCCATTTTCTAGGCGATTGAATTCGAGCAATCTCTACACAGAAATAGGACAAGAATTTAACAGAAGTATTTCAGTAAGTGTTCCGAACAGTGAAAAATTACTCATCAAGTGCGAGTCAACAGTTGTGAAAGCTGAAAAGGTGGTTTATTTGTCATGTGAATTAAAAACACAGGAAACAAGTATCTTTTGGTAGAAATGTACTTCAGGGCAAAGTCAGGAACTTGCAAATACACTTTCTTAAATTGTAAGTGGTAAGGGTACTAGTGAAGTTGCCCGAACAAAGTTTGCCACTTAGTAAAAGTTGGTGGGAGAGTTTTAAGAACTGTTTTCCTTGCTTAATGTAAATTTAATAAAATTAAGAACATTATTGAGTTCTTTGACTTATTATTTTTGTTTATTTTTTTCTAAATTAAAAAGCTAAAAGGGCTCATTGTGGAGAAGGTGTGAAGGTTATGCACCAGGATAAATTATCAATAGAGATAAAATATACGTATATTACATGAGCAGAGAGATACCCAAGGAGAATGAGCTTCTGAGTTTCAAGCGGGCAAAGGCTGACTAACTCTTCTTCTTTGGGGCAATGCTGCAGCTTTGTTACTGAGCTGAATTTGTTCTAACATGAAAACCTCATGGCATTGAAAAATAATAATGAGAACTTACTGTAGGCATATTTGTTGTATTAAAGAGAGAAAAAGATAATAAAAGAGAGGAGCTTGGGTAATAATACCATGTAGAATACAATTTAGAAATATTATTTATTTCAGTACTTTTATAGATCATTTCAGTTATATATTTAGAGAATTACTAATGTCCAAAGGAACGAAACTCCAATTGAAAAATGGAGACCAGAAAATTTTCAGGAAGTGAAATATAAATGCAACCCTAGACATGTAAAATGTCATTAATCCCTCTCATACAATGAAAAATGCAAGTTAAGACAATGTTGGAACAACGTTTCTCACTGATTTGATCAGCAAAAATTCACAAGTTTAACACTAGGCAAGCTGTAGAGAAACAGGAAGTTGCTTACATCACTGGCGAGCATGAGAATGTTTCAGTTGCTAAGGAGAGTAACTTTGAAGTACCTATGAAAATTATAAATGCATTTGCTCATTGACTTTGGTATTCTACTTCTGCAACTTTATGTGCTAGATATTCCTGCATGTGTACAAAAATGATTTGTCAGATATTCACAGAAGTATTGTTTGTAACAGAAAATATTAGAAAGTGCCCAATATGGCCATCAGGGTAGGACCGGTGGGACATGTTGCAATGACGAATGAATGAAAAATCTATGTGTCGATCCGGAAAGATGCCCAGTACGCATTAATGAAAGTAAAGTGAAGAATTATGAACATACTATGTTACCTATGTTACCTTGATATGAGAAAGAGGTGGATGGAGTACTAACAGATATGTTTGTCTTTGTATTTACATTAAAGAGACTCTGGACTGGCACTCAGAAAGTGGTAGAAGTTGTTACTAATACAACACATTGTCAGGTGAGGAGGAGTAGGTAGAACGAGAGGTAGGAAGGAGGTTTCTCAAGGTGTATGGCATAAATTTATGATCTATATGAATATATACCCTATTAAATAAATAAAACAAAAAATCACAATTTTTTAGTGTTTTTTGCAGTTTGCATGGAAAATTGTAAGGGACCCAATGCAGAAACTCTTCTGTGGAAGTCCTAGATCTTCTAGTGGTCATGGTCCACGGGTAGATTCTAAAGGTGCCTACTAACCCTGAAACTGAACACAAGACATTAGATCTCTCTGCATATATACATATTTCCCCATGCTTCTAGGGGAAATAGGTACCATGGCTTGCACCACATGACTGAAAGAACCCCACAGTCCAAAACAATGTGAGAAGTCACAAATGGGAAGATTTATGCAAGTCTCTAGACTTATTCTTCATGAATATTAAAGTACTATATGACTTGGTAGTTCCAAACACGTGTACTGGATTCCAGGGACCTGTGATTGAACTTCATCACTTATGAGTTGTGTATCTCTGGGCAGTTTATTCAAGCTTTCTAATCTCACTCCTCTGATCTGCAATGGAAAGAAAATAGTGATATCTACTTCAGATGGTATTGCGAAGATGAAATTAAATAATGCATGTAAAGTGCTTAGCAAAATGTCAAACGCATAATAAGAGCTCAAAAATATTGCCTAGTATAATCACTGAACTGTTAGTGCTGTGATTACATAGCAAATTTTGAAAGGCGTCAGAAGACACTGAGTTTTGGCCATGTTAAATTTGAGATGCCTGTGGGATATCTACAGTATTTTGTTGTGTATGATGCACACCCATATTTTTAGCTTGCATTTTTAGGAAAAAATCTTTCATTTTAATTTTTTAATTCAATTTTCTACTTATTTAAAATTAGAAACAAAACCGATGATCATATTCTAGGGCATGAGTTTGCATATGGATATCGTTATTGCTTTCTAGAGTTACACTTTTAATGCATAAGCACAAATATAAGAATTAAAAACATTTATATAGATACAGAATTCATACTACTCATGTATACTGCACATCCTTATTTTTCCCTCAAAAATTTGGGCCTTGCCCTGGCTGGTGTAGCTCAGTGGATTGAGCGCGGGCTGCGAACCAGGCATCGCAGGTTCGATTCCCAGTCAGGGCACATGCCTAGGTTGCAGGCCATGTCCCCCAGCAACCGCACATTGATGTTTCTCTCTCTCTCTCTCTGTCTTTCTCCCTCCCTTCCCTCTCTAAAAATAAGTAAATAAAATCTTTAAAAAAATAAAAAAAAATTTGGGCCTAAATGTGCATTATACATGGCAAAATATGGTAAGCAGATATATCTGGCAGAAAATGAAATTTAAAGGTCTTAAATGCTGGGAAAGTTATGCTGTGCTATAAGGTTTTCATGTTCGGGTTTTGTTTCCGTCTACATTCCCTCCCGTGGCCATCTCATCTCGCTTCGTGGTCATATGCTAATGACTCTCAGATTTCTATGTCCAGCTCAGACACTGCTCTCAAGCTCAGACTCCAAATAGCTACTCAACAGACATTCTTGGATGTTTTATAGGCATCTCAGAATTAACACGTAAAAAAAATGAACGCCTCCTAACTGATCTAACTACACAGACTTCCACATTTTAATTAATAATATTTCCATTTTTCTAGTTATTCAGGCTCCAAATTTTGAAGTCATTCTAATTTCCCTCATCCTCCTCCACCCAACATCTGATCCATTCATCAGTGCTATTGGCTGTACTAAAACATACATCCATGCCCAGTTATTTCGTACTTTCTCTCTTGTTACCACTTCGGTCCAAGCTACTCATGTTCCTCTCACCAGAATTATGTGACAGTCTCCTAACTGGGTTTACTGCTTCCACCTTTCTCCCTAAGGCAGCTGGGCAGAATCTCAGCACAGCAACCAAATAATCCTGTGAGAAGAAATGAGACCAGCTCTCCTCTGCTGAAGACCTCAATGGCTGCCAGCTCACCTGGAGTTCACCCAAAAGCCCCCTTCATAATCATGGCCCTAACCCTTTATTTCTCTCCTCTCATTTGCAATTTCTCTTCTCTTGACTCATTGCTTTCTGGCCCCACTGACCTTCTTCCTGTCCCTCCAACATAGACACAAACAGTCCTTCCTTCTACCTGGAATTTTCTTCTTTTAGATTTCATGTGGCTTGCCTCTTCACCCCCCTTCATGTTTTTGTTCAAATGCCATCTTCTCAGTGAGATTTTCCTCATCAAACAAACTAAAGTTGCACCCCCACACTCTCTCTAACCTCCCTTACTGCTTTATTTTTCTGCAATATTTGTCACCAGCTGATGTACTACTGAATATGTGTCTATGGGGCCACACCCACATTCATAACCAAGGTCTAGGGTGTCCAGCCTTACTTTGATTAACTTCTACTGCAAAAGTTTCATTTTGACAGGGAGAAAGCAGTGATTCTCCCTCTTGTGCCTGAGAACGGCATGATTACTGAAACTGGAGAAAGGACCTGCCTCCTCTGGCCACAGAGCTGAGAGTGGTAAACCACGAGTTGGGTATATTTAGTGGCAACTGAGTCTGCCCCCAGAAGCAAGAGCAGGTGTCTGCCTCAATTGTAGCCAGTAGCTAAGAAGACTTCAGGTATCTTGTGAGTCTTGATTAGGACTGAAAAGGAAATATTTGAAATGGGAGAAAGTAAAGATTAGGATAGGAATGAAGCCAAAAGATGTTTTCTCATCATTGTTTTAACTACTTAATTTTTAATTGTCTTCTTGAGAAAGTACAGGTTATGAGTAAATATGGGATTAATCTCAACTGACCACTTGCTGTCCTGTGGTTATTTCAGGGATGCCTGGAGCCAAGGGGCTGAACTTTGGCCAAACCCAGATGAACTCAATCAGTGAGTGACAAAGTTTCCTGTGCTGGGCTCTGAGACCAGTGGGTAGTTTGTTCTAGTTTATTCCCCTTATTCATGCAAGAGACGGATGGCGTGCCCCTGGTTTCTGTTATATTCTTCTCGTGGTCTCTTCTGTTTCTCTTGGTCATGCAGCTGAATTTTGGGTACGTGACTAAGGGGGTACAAGTGTCATCCCCTGCGTAAGACTGGTCCTCCTCAGTCCAAATTATCTTGCATGTTATCTCAGTAATTCATGGTTCAAATGCAAAGTGCACCCTGGGTGATGGAAGACAGGCTTTGGGAGCTGTGTCTGAGGTCCTGGGCCTCTCTGGTGCTTGCCTGTGCTTTCTTTGTCCTGCTAAACTGGGGTCTCAGAAGTCATTTCAATCATTTAACCCTGTGAGCTTTATACGAGTTTTGTATTCACTCTGGAATTTGATACAAGAAAAAGTCTACACACATTTTCAGCTCATGTTTCAAGCAAATCTTAGTCTACATGGTCACGATCAGATGGGCAATTGATAAAGTCAGACTTTGAATAACCCAATACCTGATTCTCTACTCTTCTCTCCCCTTCACACTCCTTTCTCCTCAACCCCCTTAAATATGGAATTCCCTTCTATTTGTTCTAACATTCTCCCATCCAAACTTTCTGTGGACAGCTCCAAACCTTCCTTATTCTCTGCCTCGTCAAAGGAACTAAAATCAGTCCCCAGTCCTCGGCGGCAGCAAGAGCATGTTTTCACAAAACTGCTATGACACATCTTGCCGTGTTAAATCCCTTTCCCCCCGATAGATTGTAAAATCTACGAAGACAGCAATCTTATTCATTTCCATGAATTCCACCAAACTCTTAGCACAGTCACTTAGAAAAGTAGGTAGCCATTAAACGAATGATTGAAGAAATCAATGAATTAGCAAATAGCTCTTTAGAGAGAAAGGAGTTCTTCCACTTTGTAGAGCGTTGACTGACTGGTAATGTGTCTCCCAGGTGCATTTGCATTCCAAACATAACAGGTGGAAAAAACCTTCAGCTAAAGTAATGCTATTTTAATCACATCATGTCAGGCACTGCCAGGCTGTAGACAAGTCAAATGACCAGGTGTTTGCACACATTCTTAAATGGGGGTGCCAAGGATTTTTGCAGAAACATCTAGTGAGATGAACACGTAGGTTATATGACCATGAATCCACTTTGGGGCCTGAAAAGGTCAGTGAACATTTATCTGGTTTAAGCTGCAGTCAATTTCATCTTCCATGAAAACCTCAATGTTATTTTTATTGAGATCATTTCCAGCAGGACACAAGTGACTCCTATGGTCAGCTTGGACCTCTGCCCTGAAGAGTTGCACGGACACCTTCATTTCCGAATTTGTAGATTAAGAAGTTGAATTCCATAATCTCTGGGGTGCCCTTTCAGCTACATTTTTTGTATGTGAACTTGAATAAATCCATCATCCAAATAGACTTGAATAGAAAAGCATGGGCTTTGTGTGAGATCTGGGAGATGATCACTTCTCACTGTGTTGGTAAATAGACGGGAGGAGCTGGGGCATGGGGGATTAACAGGTCACTTTTGAAAAAATAAATTGTAAATATGTTGTAAAAATATATGGTAAAATAAAAAATGTAGGATTATAACAGGTTTTTTTTTTAGTTGTCAGTTTATTTGGCCTAAAAAATATTATACGAAATTTGCTTCTCTTTGGAATATACTTCACCAACTGACCTTAGAATTCTTGAATTGTGCAATTGCTTAGGTGGCCAGGAGACGGGGAGAGGGGGAGAGAGAGAGAGAGAGAGAGAGAGAGAGAGAGAGAGAGAGAAACAAACACTACATGGCCAGGTGATAGTCATCGTGAAGTCTCTGAAGCAGGCAGGTGACCATTTATTTCTACCTCTGCGGAGGACAAAAGCAAGAGTATAATATATGTAAGTTGAATAGTCACCCAAGAGGATTTGTTGATGTTTGAAAGTTAAGTCCATGGGTTTCAAGTGTCATGGAAGGAAGCTGAGTGGCTGCCCAAAGATCTTACAAAAATATGTACTTCACACATTTCTAGTCCTGCATCTAATCTGGTTTTCAAGTACAAAATCTTAGTCTCAAGAATAATTGGATTGACAGCTTCTGATTTCAGCCAAGAAATATCACAAGAGTACGATACTGAAAAGGCCCCCAAATTTCACGAGAGAATGCTGCACAAAAGTAGAGTACCAGTTTATGACTGTATCACTAAGTACTTCGTTTCACAGGCGGTGAATTAACACGGGCCTCATGAATTGGTCCCTGGAGCCCACCTACCAGTGTGTGTGTGTGTGTGTGTGTGTGTGTGTGTGTGTGTGTGAGGTGCCTTTTCTAATTTGAAGCTTGCTTGGTGGATACGGAAATGGGTGAGGGAGCTGTGGCTAAAATTTGAATATTTGGTAGCATCTGGCTCAGTGGCCATAAGATTGGTGCTCTAGAGTTCCTTACCCCAGATAACACCTTTGCACAGAAACTTCCACCTTTAGCGTCTGGTTTTAGAGTTTTTCCATGTGTTTGTTTTGGGGGTTCTATCACTGGCAAATCCCTCTTCTAATGGTTATATTTTATCTTTAGATAAGGCAATAATTTAATCATTTTTCTGTCCAATGTAAGAAGACAGATCTTTCAAAAGTGAATTTGTATATTGTCAGTCTGAATTGTTTTTCATGCACTTACAGTTTTGCTTTCAGAATGGGCAACCCTAATATCCTTCCATTTTTTTTTTTTGGAAGGGAGGAACTGTGGGGGTGGCAGTGATGCATCTGGTTACCTCCATGACCTACCTGTAAAGCATTAGGTAATATTTTCCACTTGATAAACACTAGAAGGATAAATTGCTGAGATGAAATAATGCTCCCTATGTTCTTAAGAAGTTGTTTTTATTTCAGCGAATCAATTAACTAACAATAAGGATTTTCAGAACAAACTGTTGTGAGAATTTCTGTTCTGGTTTGGTAGCAGAGTATATAATTAGGAAGATCTAAAGCTGAACAGACAAAGAAGATATTGTGGTGTGGTCAGTGTTGGCGGTTGAGTTTAGATTTAGAATCTTGAGTAAGGAGGGGGTAAGAATTGGAAGACTGGGTAGCCAGGCAGCGACCTCTTTGTATGTGGATGTACTGCCATCTGCTGGCCTTGTGTTGTCATTGCCCAGGTTTTGAAACTGCTTCAGTGGATTTTTAATATGGCCAGATCTAGACTTATTTCAGTGGTGATTTCTTTTTTAAAATGTCTTTATTGAAATGAGAGAGAGAGAGAGAGAGAGAGAGAGAGAGAGAGAGAGAGAGAGAGAGAGGAGAGAGAGAGAGTGAGCGAGAGAGAGAGAGAGAAGGACATCAATTTTTTCCTCCACCCATTTGTGAATTCATTGGTTCCTTCTTGTGTGTGTCTTGACCAAGGATGGAACCTGCGATGATGGTGTATTGGGAGGACGCTTTGCTCTAACTAACTGGGCTATCTGGCCAGGGCTTCTAGAGATGATTTCTTGTCTTGAGATCTTAGCAGGCTTTTTGATGTTGAGTGTGTGTGTGTGTTTACACTGGGTTGAAAGTCAAGATACAGGATTCTAGTTCCAACAATGACATTAACTTTCTCTGTGACCTCAGACAATTCCCAAATGCTTTGGGTGGTGGTTTCTCATTTGCAAAGTAGCCTATATATATATATATATCCATATATATATGGATTATGATTATTATATATATGGACAATCATATATATAATATGATTGTCCATATATATATGGATTATGATTACCAAGTATTTATTGTGCTTACAAAATGACATTTATTGACTACTTTAGATGTCTTATGTCACTTAGGTGAAACAATATTATCCATTTACAAATGAGGAAACTGGCAGAGACAAGTAACATGTTTGGTGAATGGCAGAGCTGGGGTTAACACCTCAGAAAGTTCTGATTTAGGAAAACGTACCCTTAACAGTGATGATGCATACTTTTAAAAAGATTTCTTCCAGCTCTGTTTCTTTTAAAATATTTTTCTTAACGAATTGATTATAAAAGCTAATGTTTATTAACAATTTGGTACTTGACAGTGTGCTAAGACTGTTACGTGAGTTTTCTCATTTAACTGTTGTTACAGTCCTATGAAGCAAATACTACGATTGTTATCATTTTATAAACCAGGACACTTAAGATTAGATTAGTTGATTCCTGGCCTCCTTAATTGTTTATAGTGGCCCATTTTCTTCCTGGTACAACTTACACAAACATGCCACAAAGCTTTTAATGGTGGTACTTGAATATATATGAAATATATACATCAATAAATATATAATAATATATATTTGGTACTTGAATATATATAATATGTATACTAATCCATATACATTCAAGTATCAACCCAGTGCAAAAATAAAAATAAAAATGCCTGATATATATCCACGCACACATACATATATATTCTTTCTAGATATTAGTATATGTATATATTATATATATTCAAAATATATATTAGTGTATATATTAGTGAGTTTTCTTTTGTGTGCCTAATTGTGCTAAGCAGTGTAGGGAGAGGAAATACAGAACTTACTCCAATACACAGGGTCTGGCAGAAGTAACGCCTGCTTGCGTGTGGTTAGTAGGGTAATACTATGGGTGTACTAATTCACAGTTCTAATTTGAACATTTTACCTAATACATAATATGGTGTGCTTGGATGTATTATTGTTATGTTACAGAATGACATGCTTATGACTTTGTAATAAAAGGGGGCGTTATTTGTGCCAGATCCCTGTAGCTCAATCTCAGGGAAAATTCTATGTAGTAAAGAACTGTGCCTTGTAATAGGTTTTTTCATTTTTATTTTATTTTTTGTTGTATTTTTTCCACTACCATTTTGTACTCTTATATCCCCTCCCCCACTGCCCACAATCACCACACTGTTGTCCATGTCCATGAGTCCTTTTTCATTTTTGCTTGTTCCCTCCATCACGTACCTCCCCACCCTTAGCTGTCATCTGCTCTCTATCTATGAGTCTATCTCTATTTTGCTTGTTAGTTTAGTTTGTTCATTAGATCCCACATATGAGTGAAATCACATGGTACTTGTCTTCCTCTGTGTGCTTGTGATGTCCACAAAAAGAAGGGTCCAGCTAAAATATCAAGGAGTCCTGTGCCTGGGAAGGGTATTTCAATCGGGGTATGGAGGAATCTTCATGTTAGAGGTGACAGGAAGAGAACCTTGAAGGGTTTATGCTTGGGCTAACTACAGAGCCCAGCTTTGTACGCCTAGGACACAGACTTCATCTAGCATCCTGTAGGCTGTCCTAGGCTCACCTGTTGTGCCCCAAATGTCTTTTCTCCATTGCTAGTTGCATATACAACTTCTGTCCTATACAGCAATATGGCTGAGGCTACCAGTGTGTCCCCAGGGTCCAGGGAGGTGGACCACCTCTCCTGCCATCCTTTCCTACTGAAGCATGACAGTGAAGAGCACTTTCAGCTTGAAAAAAGGTTTGTTCTGTCCCTCCCCTTCAGTCTAAACTGTGGCCCACTGCCAACCAAGCTGAAGTCTGGGCTCCCCTCCACTATAAAATCTTTGTTTTTCTTTTTAGTGATAACCAGGGCTGTTCTTTCTCTCTGAAAACACTAGAGGGGCCCCGCTTATTTCCTTGCAAAATGCTGTGCCTTATGTAAGAGTGATTTAGCAAATCAGGCCTGGATTCTGTGTTAGAGATAGAATATCTCTTTCAGCAATCATTCAGTCAGGATGAAGGGGCAGCCAAAAATTTATCTTAAGGACTTTTCACTCTGATTTTTAAGTGACAAAACTAATCATGTTTATTAGAGATCTTTGTAAAGTATACTTAAGTAGAAAAAAAAAGACAGTAAGAAATCATCTGTGATTCAACCGAACAGGCATAGCTACTGTTACTGTTTTAGAATTGATCTCGTTTTCCCCCAGGTATAAGCTCAATGTACAAGGCAGATTTTAAAAGTTTAAGTACCACACACTCACCCATATACACACGACACACGACACACACACACACACACACGACACACACACGACACACACACACACACACACACACACACACACACACTGAAGCTTAGCTCCACTCTGAAGGTCAAGGAAAGGAAGCTCACTGGTCTTTGCTGTCTGTGAAGAGATTTAGGACATATCATTGCAAAAGAAAAAGAACGGAGGTGTTCTGTTTCTTTATAGCCATCTAAGCTTTAATGTTTTTATCTTCTTGCTTTTTAGGCCAGGCGAGTTTCCCAGCTTGTGTTTCCTAGAAGCAGGACCTGAAACCAGGGTTCGAGGGTGAGACAATTGTTGGGGAGGTGAAGGAAGTAGCAGGGCAGGAGTTTGGAAATGAGACAGAAAAGGGAAGGAGGTCAGCGCAAGGCAGCCACCACCTGGGTCATGGGAGCTTTCACAGTTGAGGAGCCTCTGGAAGGTGGTAAAAAGCACAGATCTCAGAATTAACCCCTGAGTGCCCAGGGGACTGGGGTGCTTACAAACCAGTTCTCATCAACTACAAGTTGAAGGCTGCTCTTGGGGCTGTTAAGTCCCCAGGGCTCTGGGCTGCCAGGCAGATCAGTTAGCAGTAGCAGTAGCAGGCAAAGGAATGTAGGGTCTGTTGGCCTTCAGTTTGAAGCGATAGGAAACATAGCTCCCCAAGGGGGTCTTTGCGAGTAATCATGATAGGGGTTACTTTCTGTTCTATCTCATGGACACCAGATTCTTATATTCTAGCTATCAGGGTCAGTGCAGGTCACATCATGACCATTGAGTCAAAGTACCTTGTATATAGAGCCTCTTGAAAAAGAGCATCCCCACAATGTTAGGTAATATTCCCGAGCTATTACCCCAACACTGCTCATGAGGCCCTTCCAACATTCAGTCAGCCAGTAGCTTCTGGAGGACATGTGGGCTTCACAGTCATGGGCTTGTTCTCCCCTCTCACCACGAACTGTGTCCCTTAGACTGAGATGGTGTTAGGTGGAATCCCAAGGTGATAAATTAGATATTCTGTGAGTTCTGAGATAATGATAGCCAAAGGTCCATAGCCTTAGGGAACAAATCTAAATCAGAAATTTGTGTTAATCTCAGGAAACACTCCTTCCCACATGGAAGAGGTCTGATACAATCAACTTAGTTTCCCCAGGGTATGGGACCATACTGACAACCTAGGATCAGTCCTCTTTTACTGACAAGATGGGCATTCATCAAGTAGTAGTATCAGCCTCAGGAGTAGCAACAAGGCTGTTGGATCAGCCTTGGTGAGAGAGAGGTTCTGTTGTTTGTTTTTTGCGTACCCTTCATCTTTGTTGCCATGGCTACTCCGTCATGGGACTCCATAATGCCAGCACTGAGGTGAATGAGGTCAAAGGCTGGCTGACATCAGCTGGTGAAGTCATCAGCCTACCCAGTCAGTGACTTGTGCAGCAGGTAATGTTGGTTGGCATTAATATGAGGCACAGAGATCTGTGCACATTGTGAACACACCCACAGTTCCATCCACACGCTTCTTTCCCAGATCTCTTTGTCTCTGGTCTTGCAACCTTGCTTCTTCCAGGTACCTGAACAACTGGCCAGGTCATTTGTAACATCTCAGAAGTCTGAGTATATTTTTTAGCTCAGGCTGCTTTCATTTATAGTAGAACCTACACCATTGTCACCTCTTTAATGGCTGACATTGGTGATTTCTTTTCTGATCAATCTGGCAAGAAGTTTTTTGGTGTTATTGACTTCTCAAAGAATCTGTTTCTGATTCCATTATCTTTTCTATTATTATTCTGTTTCATATTTAGTTTTTTTCCACTCTGATTTTTGTTATTTCCTTTCTCCTTTGCATTAGTTCACTGTGGCTGCTGTAACACATCCCCACAAACTGGGCCCAAAGAGAGATGGCAGCCAGCCCATGGCCTCTTTGGAGGCTCCAAGGGGAGAATTCATTCTTGCGTCATCACAGCTTCTCCGGAGTTTGTTGGTTTGAGGACATCTCACTCTAACTCAACAAATACTTACACAACACCAGTTACTGACAACCTTCTAAGATAGATACTTAATGGGAGTTAGAAATGAGCTACCCTGACATATTATGGAGGTTGGTAGATGAGAGATGAGCTCTCCTTGATAAATAAACAGTCAGGTTCTCAGAGAAGGTGGTGATTGAGATACTTCAACCTGTGTCATCAGACGCTACAGTTTCTTTTCTCTCGTGTGACCCTTCCATCCCAAACAATTTC
This sequence comes from Tonatia bakeri, assembly GCA_004024845.1. Taxonomy (NCBI): domain Eukaryota; kingdom Metazoa; phylum Chordata; class Mammalia; order Chiroptera; family Phyllostomidae; genus Tonatia; species Tonatia bakeri. Next base: position 24,825 of record PVIA01012454.1, on the reverse strand, counting down.
CTTGTTTCTCTTCTCGGTCCCCTGCTTCTGTTCATCTCATTAGTTATTACCTTCCCTCTTACCTTTAGTTAGCTAAATTTTGTCTTTCCTTTGAAAATTTTCTCATCTGCTCCAGCTTTGGAGTCCAGTGACTGGTTCTTATTTTTGCCTAGAAATAAGCACGCTATATTTTGAATGGCTGTTTTATTTTTATGTCTAGATATTATCTCCCCAGCTATGCTCTAGATTTTTGATAAGAATCAGTGGTGTCAACGAGCACCAACAATGTGCTAGCCACTCTTATACGCACTTTAAATGTATTACTTCATTAAACCCTTCCAACATCTCTGCGAGCTACAAACCATTGTTTTCTTCACTGTACAAATGAAGAAAATGAAGCACAGAGAGAGGTGAAGCTTGTTCAAAGTGACACAGTCAGTAAAGCATGGAATTGAGATGCTTACATGTAGGCAATGTGACTCCAGAGTCCAGACAGCAGATTACTTCATCCCCGCTGGTTCTGGCTGCTGTCATTCCTCACTCATAGAACAGAGGGCTGTCTTTTTGTAAAGAAGGATCCCAAATGGGAAAAGAAACCTTATATTGTTTTCTTAAGAATACTCTTTTGAAGAACAGACACATTTGGTTCAAATGCCACTGAAATAATTTAAATTTTATCCCTTCAGGTTTAAACTCTTGAGGTTTTAGTTCTTTGGGGACTTGGCTCTAAATTATTGAAAACTCCCAAGAAAATGCCCTTTATTCTGTGTAGTATGTGAATCAATGTGCTGGTCAAGAAATATCTTTTAACTCTCAGCCACTTTAGTTGGAAATTTGTCTCCTTTACCAAGTACTTAGAAAGCCGTTCCCTTTGGGAAGACTCCCACCATGAACAGAGATGAATGTTTCACCCTTACTTCTAGAAAATGATCCTTTCCTTTGAAGCAGTTAACAGAGATGCCTAAGCAATATCCTTAAATAAGTGAGTACATGTGTAGGATATAAAACCGAAACTCATAGACACAGAAAACAAAGGAATGGGGTTGGGGGGTCAAAGGTAAAGGATATTAGCTATATGGTGACAGAAGATCTGACTTTGGGTGGTGGGTACACAATACAATATACTGGGCATATAGAGGACTTCTGGCCAAGATGGAGGCATAGGTAGACATACTGTGCCTCCTTGCGCAACCAAGACAGGGGCAATGACAACTTAGAAACAGAATAACAACCAGAACTGACAGAAAATTGAACTGTATGGAAGTCGGACAACCAAGGACTTAAAATAGACACGTTCATCCAGATCGGTAGGAGGGACTGAGTCGGGTAGCTGGGCAGAGAGGGGTCATGAAACAAAGAGCGTTGGGACCGGTGTAAGGCATCCCAGGCATGGTGGACCCTGGGCGTGCAAGTGGCGGCTGGCAGACCCTGGCCGAGGGGTGGCAACTGGCAGACCCAGCAAGGTGGCGATTGTGAAGCAAGGCACTGTGTGTGATGCAGCTGGCTTATGGGGCCGTCCCAAGGTACCAGTGCTGGGAAATAGAGCCTCAGGGCACTGATTGAAAACACCTGTGGGGGTTGAGGCACAGGGAGAGACTCCCAGCCTCACAGGAGAAGTTGTTGGAAAGACCCAAGGGGTGCACAAGCCCACCCACATGGGAATTAGCACCAGAAAGGCCCAGTTTGCTTGGAGGAAGCGGCTTAAGGGACTGAAGTCCGATGGAAAGCAAAGCAAGTGCCATTGTTCCCTCTCTGACCCCGCCCGCACATAGAGCATCACAACCCAGCAACTGGGTTGCCCCGCCCTGGTGAACACCTAAGGCTCTGCTCCTCATACATAACAGGTTCAACAAGACCAAAGGAAAAAAAAAAAAGATGGCTCAAACAGAAGAACAAATGAATGCCTCAGAACCAATACTTTTAAGTGACCAAGAGATAGCCAGCCTATCAGATGCCCAGTTCAAAGCACTGGTGATCAGGGTGCTCATAGAATTGGTTGACCTTGGTTGCAAATTAGATGAAAGAATGAAGGCTACAATAAATGAAATGAAGAAAAATGCACAGGGAACCAATAGTGATGGAAAGAAAGCTGGGTCTCACATCAATGGAGTGGACCAGAGGAAGAAAACAACATATAATCCAAAAAGAATGAAGAAATAAGAATTAAAAAAAAATGAGGAGAAGCTTAGGGACCTCCAGGACATCTTTAAACATTCCAACATCTGAATTATAGGGGTACCAGAAGGAGAAGAGGAACAACAACAATTGGAAAACTTATTTGAACAGATAATAAAGGAGAACTCCCCCAATCTGGCAAGAGAAATAGATTTCCAGGAAGTCCAGGAAGCTCAGAGAGTCCCAAAGAGGTTGGAACCAAGGAGGAACACACCAAGGGACATCATAATTACATTAGCCAAGGTAAAAATGAAGGAGAGAATCCTAGAAGCAGCAAGAGATGAGATAGTAACCTGCAAAGGAGTTCTATCAGACTGTCAGCTGATTTCTCAAAAGAGACCTTGCAGGCAAGAAGGGGCTGGCAAGAAGTATTCCAAGTCATGAAAGGCAAGGACCTTCATTCAAGATTCCTTTATCCAGCAAAGCTTTCATTTAGAATGGAAGGGCAGATAAAGTGCTTCTGAGATAAGGTCAAGTTAAAGGAGTTCATCATCACCAAGCCCTTATTATATGAAATGTTAAAGGGACTTATCTAAGAAAGAAGATAAGAAAAAGAAGATAAAAAAATGTATAGTAAAATGACAGTAAACCCACAATTCTTAACAACCACACCTAAAATAAAAACCAAAAGAAACTAAGCAAACAACTAGAACAGGAACAGAACCACAGAAATAGAGATCACATGGAGGGTTAGCAACAGGGAAGGGGGAGGAGGAGAGAGGGGGAAAAGGTACAGAGAATAAGTAGCATAGGTGGTAGGTAGAAAATAGACAGGGGGAGGGCAAGAGTAGTATGGGAAATGTAGAAGCTAAAGAACTTATGACACATGGGCATGAACTAAACGGGGGGAATGTAGGTGGGAGGGGTTTTGCAGGGTGGAGGGGAATGAAGGGGGGTAATGGGACAACTGTAATAGCATAATCAATGAAATATATTTAAAAAATATATACTGGGCATATAGAAATATACTCTTGAGGACCAATGCCACAAACACAATCCACAGGGATCTTTCATAAATAATTTACTGGAGAGATAAATGATATGACCACTTTGCTAACTACAGTTGTGCCATAATGGCAAATCAATTTTATATTAATATTATTAGATATAATGGGACAAATATTATTGCTGTTTACACGGGTGATTCACTGGAAGGTTCACATGTAGAGAAATGTAAGTGACTCTGATAGTGCTCAGAAGACAATGTGTGTGTATCATGTGGGGTTTTTGTGAAGATGCAGGTTTTGATTAAACTGGACAGAGACTTCAGAGTCTGCACCTTTGGTCAGCTCCTGAGTGATGTTGGTGCTGTCGGCTCGTGGACTGCACATTGAATAGAGTGACCCAATGATTGTTCCACAGTGTCCTGCACCTTGGCTTTCTGTGGGTCAGTTGAAATGGTCCATTCCTTCTTTCCTAATGTTAATCTATGAATAATATTAATTTTATCAGCAATATTGTTCAGGAACTTTTCAGTATTAAGCCGATTTATTTATTGTGGTATGTTGAGTTGTGTTCGCATGGAACATGAGAAAATAAAAATAACTCCGTTACCGAGTATTAGGGCAACATGCTTAACAAGATAACAGAACTAAGGAGTACAAATGTTTTACAAAAAATTGCTCAACTCCTTCACATCATTTGTTCTGCAATATTCTTGACAAGCTGTTGTCTGATCACTGTTGACTGTGTCTCCTAAACTGACAGTTGTGCTTCCAAAAGCAACTATTCACTCTTGGAATTTTCTAAGTTTAAAAAATTTTCTTACTCTTTTGGGCTTAAATTTGTGATCTTACTATTGAAATCCCTTAGGACACCATTTGTCTTCCTGGGCTACCAGAGAACAAATAAAACCACCGTTGTTCGTAACAATCCTTTGTCAGAATAGCTCTTCCAGCATTTGAAGACAAGAAGGCCTGTTCCCTTATTTATCTCCAGCCTAAAGCTCCTATTTCCAAATAAGAGGACAGCATCCTCCGAGGTTGTCACTACTTTTGTTTGCATTTGGTGGCATACTTGTGCTTTCCATGTTTCTTTGCTGAGAATCAGACTGACATATATATGTTGTCTTCATAATTGTAAAATGATTCTGTCCTGGGACAATGTGCTATTGAAGAAAAGTAGGGTTCAAATCAGAGTGGTAATTTTCTTTCTCTGACATTTGGTTGTTCAATTATCTGCCCCCATGCACTCTACTAAGCACAGGGGATACAAAATTAATGAAGCATATTGGCTGTAGTCAAGTTGTTATATGTTGGCAAATCATGTGATATATTTGATCAATGCCATTTCAAAGGGATGTTATGATGCCATGGAATCACGATGAGGGAGAAACTCATAGTGACCTGAGGTTCAAGAAAAACTTAGTAAAAGAGTGAAGGGGGAAGGAATTAAGTTTTTTGGAGCCCTTACTATGTAACAGGTATCTGGTGTATTTTATTTAGTCCGCTCTTTCAAAGAGCTCTGTGAGCTGGTTTCTTCATTCCTTTTAAGCATACACTAATAACACAAAGCTGCACACGTAGAAAGATTCAGAGCCAGCCTTTAATTCTAGGTTCACTTGGTTCCAGCTCGTGCTGATTCTTTTCTACTGTGCTCTCACATACAGTGGCACTTGAGCTGAGATTCCTTCTTTTCTTCATAGCCTTCCTGCTGTCTGTAGTCTATGTTTACACATTATAGAGGGTTCAATAGTGTCCTCCAAATACTCATGTCTGCCAGACTGCAGAATATGATCTTATTTGGAAATAGCCGCTTTGCAGTTGTAATGAAGTTGGGTTGAAGTCATATTGCATTAGAGTGAGCCCTTAATCCAACAATTGGTGGCCTTTGAAAAAGTGGAGAGGACATAGAGACTCACTGAGGGGAAGGCCATGGGAAGACAGAGTCAGAAAATGCTGTTAATTTGTCATGAGCCAAGGATCACTACAAGGCACCAGAACGTGGAGGAGAAGACAAGGGAAGATTCTCCCCTTGAGCCTCCAGAAAGTGTGCAGCCCTGTCGATACCTTGATTTCACACTTCTGCCTTCAGAACTGTGAAAGGATACATTTCTGTTGTTTTAAGCCACCAGGTTTGTGGTGACTTGGTGTGGCAGCCTCAGAGAACTCACAGGCACATGTTTTCATTATGTGTTTAAGTGTTTGTTTATAGTCACCTCTGACTGGAAAGCAAGATGCAGCTACTTCCCAAGCACTTTGCCTTTTGCACAGATGTAGCTGCAGCGTCTGGGTTTTGCCGGGGGCCCTGTGGGTAGTCAAAAGTACGTTTTGAATATTATGGAAATGTACACTTAAAACTCGTATAATCTTATGAGCCAATGTTATGCCAGTAAATTTAATCACAGAATAAATAAAATAAAAAGAAGGAAATGAGTGAAGAAATACATGAGTTCAGATTGTTAATACCTTCCTTCTCTAGTAAGGTCTGTTTCCCTCTATGTATGTTGCATACAATGACAAATAGCGGATCAGGACTTTTTATTAGCATGTTGTTAGGATGGAGAAGTAACCGACAATAAGATGAAGTAGAAGGACTTCCATTTCAGTAATGTGAGTTCCCAAGTTAAGCTGAATGCATGAAGGATTTGTGCGTTTTATTTGTTTTACAGTTTTCTTGAGATGTGGATTCAGAGATAATCATTTTTCTTTTATTAAACTGAATGGGATGGGAACTAATGTCATTGTCTAAAATCATGACATTAAAGAGATGGAAGACAACATTAGGTCATCCGTGAACTTAAATAAATAAGTAACATCCATAGATGTTAAATATAAATTGCCCATGTCACATAGATAACTAGCAAAATAACCATACCTAGAACCCGAGTGTAATTCCATGAATGTTTATTGCACATGCCATGATTTTTAAAAAAGTTATTTATAGCATATTGTGATTTGATCAAGATGAGTAGCAAATGCAAGAGCGTTATACATGTATCTCCATGACTTTTTACATGTTTGAACTGTTTGGTATAAGGAGAAAAGTAAAATTGAGCTGTAAAAGTAAAAGTAAATATTTATAATGGCTGAAGAACATAGATATTAATGATAACTAATGGATTCAAAGGCTATTTATATGACTTTGTTAGTTACTGATCTATAAAAAAATATTTTTTTGCTCTCTTTACAGATTGCCACCCCAAAAAGGGTTATAATAACCAAACAGCAGTGACTAAATTTCTTTTTGTGGGTTTAACAGATAATTTTTCACAGGAGATGATTGTCTCCTTGTTATTTGTCTTTGTGTATCTTGTCACATTGAGGATGAACTTGGAAATGGTGGCCCTTATCTGGACAGATTCCTAACTCCACACCCCCATGTACTTTTTTCTCAGTCAATTGTCCCTTGTGGATGTCTAGTCCTCTTCTTCCATTGCTCCACAGACGTTGTGTGACACCTTTCTGGAGAGAAAAGTCATCTCCTTCATGGATTGTGCTGACAGATGTGGTTTTTTGGTCAGTTTGTAGTTTCCTCCTGGCGGCCATGGTGCACTATTGGTACACAGCCATCTGCAACCTTCGTTGTGCACAGTCATCACATCCCAGTGGTTCTGTGTGCAGCTGCTGGTGGGACCTCATGCTTCAGGCATCATAAATGCCATTACTCCAGAGACCTTCACTTTTTGCTTACCCCTCTGTGGTCCAAATGAGGTCAACCACTTTTTCTCTGACATTCTGCCTATTCTCTCCCTGGCATGTGCCAATGCCTGGAACAATAGGTTGGCTCTTTTCATCATGGCCAGAGCTATTGTGGTCTGCAGTGGCCCAATCATCACTCTCTCCTCTGTTTTCATCCTGGTGGCCACCCTGAAGATCCAGGCTGCTGATGGGAGGTGGAAAACTTTCCTCACTTGTTCTCACCTGGCTGCCATCTGCATTCTACATGGGACTCTCTTCTTTAGCTATGTTCTACCTGACTCAGGACCCTTCATAGATATCAATAAAGTGATTTCTCTATTTTATACAGTGGTCATTCCCATGCTGAACCCCCTCATTCACAGTCTGAGGAACAAGGAGGTGAACAATGCATTCAGGAGCAAGTTTGAAAGAAAAATGCAATAATGTGATTCAGTATTGTGTGGTAAATTGGAGAACAGAAAATTCCTTTCTGCCTGTTACCAGGTCACTTGTGTACTGAAAGTACTGTTTATATTATTTTTGCATCAGTCTTCTCCTTTGTGAAATGATGGAGAATACAAAAGAAGATGTTATATATGCCAGAAGGAAACCCAAGAGAACTGTTATATATTCTTATGTGTGGGAAGGTATTTTACTCCAGAACAGAAATGCAAATATTATATGTGAAAGATCAACAGAGTTCATTAATAAAGATTTTATAGTCCTTGTTAAAAGTTGAACAATAGAAAATGAAAGAACAATTGCAAAGCTATTGTGACTCACAATGAGTTAACGTCTCGATAGGAAAGTCAGTAGGAAAGTGTTGGAATGTATATGTACATGAAGCGCAGTAGAAAATGAAACATAGTAGAAAAATAAAGGAAGAAATGAATGGCTAACTGATACAATTGGAAATACAAATGACCTAAATTAAATATATATAACTATATTAAATATATATTAATTGCTCAATCTTCCAATTGATCAAGTAAATGAAATCAAATGACAAAGCAATGCTTGTTTTTTTTTCATCTATCAGATTGGCAAACATTAAAATGATTATGTGCAAGGCTTGTAAGGTTACCATTTGGATATGAACAACAACTTTATACATAACTAATGTAGCTAGGTATGAATAGCTACATTTCCAGAAAATAATTTGTAATTTGATGATTTCCATTCAAAGGCACACAATTCTTGACCTAGCTATCTTACATTTGGAAATCCATGTTATAGAAATATAAGGACCAGAAACAAATGTTGCAGCATCTTTTGTAGAGGAAACAAAAGGAAATAACCTGAATTTATATTATTAGGAGAAACATACATTTCTTTCTTTGAAATGTTGCATAGCTAATTATAAAAAAAAGTTAGACGTTTATGCTTTGGTTTCCCCTTTTATCCTTATTAAAAGCCTTGAAATGATAACAAAATGCTGTTAAAAATGACACAATGCAAATGTGATGAAGTCTGAAATAATTCACATGAAACTACATTTTATAGTTTTTGTGGCACAATATTTTGTAGAAAGAAATGTCTGTTTCTCCTAATGATACAAATTCAGTTTGTTTCCTTTTATTCCCCACACAAATGACATTGCAACGTATCTATAGTATGAATTTCCAAAGGTAAGATAGGTCAGTCAAAGATTATATGCAATTAACATTGTTAATTAATTATCAGTCTTGTAAAATTTTACACCACCATTTCACTAAGAATTGTTAAAATTTTGGCTTAGATGTGACAAAGGAAAATGAAATTTTGTTCCTACTTTTATCTAGGAAGATCAACAGTTTCTTTCCCGGTCAGATTTTGCCTTAAAAAGACTTTGTTCTGTATCTCCACTATATAACATGTCTCAAACCACAAGTCGCCTTTGAAGATCATCATTTCCTAGTTTAAGACCTGAAGTATTTTCTATATTTTTAATTATTTCTTGGACATTTATGATGCAAAATCTATTGGAAGGGGCCTGGGAGGAGAACAGCAGGAAGCAAGTGATAATTATAAATTTCCTGAATTGCTCTCCTCCAATATATGCAAATATATTCAAGCCAACTGTCTTCCTCTAGCTTTAGTTATTGCTGTTCTGATAACCTAACGTGCTTTTCTTTAGAATTCTTCCCCTACCATATTTACATGGATAACTCTACTTGTTTTTCATATACTGTTTAAATGTTGCTTCTACTCAGAGAATCACGCTAATTTTTGAATCTAAATTAAAGCCCGTCTAGTTATTTTTCTCTTATAGCATCATATTCTTTACCTTTAGACATTGTGAGTGTAATGTAATGTACATTAGGACATATTTTTTGTTTTGTTTTTAATAGTGAGAAATGTTCCCAGCTGATTCTTCATGCTAGGCAGTGACAGAAATTCAATGGGAGGTGGTTTTTTTTTTTTTGGTTTACCCTGTAAGTCTTCTCGTAGATCCCCTTATTTTATAACGAAAGAGTAAGTTCCAATACCAGTCGGGAAATTCTGTTAATTAAGGCTTCCACACACTGAGATCTCCTGATTGGTAACATTGGCTCCTGGGAGAAGGTCATCAGTTTTCATGAGACATGGCTTCTGAGGAGAACTCATATGCAATTCTTATCTTTGTAAGGTGTTTTTTTTTGTCTTTGGCTCTTTTTAGAATTTTTTCTTTACCTTTGGTTTTCTATAGTTTGAAAATTTGATGCTTAGGTATAGTTTTTGTTGGCGTGTATCCTGCTTGATGTTCTCTGAGCTTCCTGGTTCTGTGGTTTGGCGTCTAAGATTAATTTAAGGAAATTCTCAGTAGTTACTGTTTAAAATAATTCTTTTTTCCTTTCTTTCCCCTTCCTTCTTATACTTCCATTGTGCACATGGTAATACCATTCATAACTGTCCCACAGTCCTTATGTGGTAGGCAGTCAGATAAGCATGATTAGAGCAGGGGAACAGGCCAGGTATTGAATGTCACTAGGTCAGAAAGTCCTGGACAACTAGCAGTACATACCTAGCCATGGGCAGACCTGGGAGAGCAAGTATTAGAAATAAGTATTGCTAATCAATTGCTAAGTAACTTTTTCCTCCCCTAGATTGCCTTCGATCATGAGGTTCAGATCTTACCCCTGACCTTTGCCATGTATCTAATAATGCAGTAGACTCCTTCCCACCCTTAGAGAAGGACAAGGGGGCTGGAGAAAAGCCCCATCTGACTTGCATATAAGGACAGGAGGTAATAGGACAGGTCCGCTAGTTCAGCTGGAAGAAGAAAGCCACTAACACTCTCCAAGGTGTTAAAAGAAGCCCTAGCCCACACCCTGGAACAACTCTTTAAGTCACCCACTGGAAAGTTTCTTTCAAGTGCACTTTTGTTTTGCTTGCTGAATAAACTTTCTCTTGAGAGTTTGAGCCTTGGCTCTGAATTTCTTCTTAGCCAGAACTCAAGTACCAAGGTCTACTTTTGCCATTTACACTTACATATTCAGATATGCTGTTTTTTTTTCACACTTTGTTCTCTTCACTTTTCAGTTTTTGAAGTTTCTATTGATATATCCTCAGGCATACTGATTTTTTCTTAGCCATGTCTAGTCTACTAATAAGCCCATCAAAAGCATTTTCCATTTTTGTTAGTGGTTTTGATCTCTAGCATTATAATTATAGTTGATTAAAATTCCAGGCTTGATCATTCCTACATCCCTAACACATCCACTTCTGACACTTGCTCTGTCTCTTCAAATTGCATTTTTTGCCTTTTTGTCTGCTCTGTACATTTTTTCTTGATAGATAGACATGATGTACTGGGTAAATGAAATGGCTGTAAATCAGCCTTTAGTGATGTGTGACAAGGCAGGGTGAGGGGTGGAAGTGTTCAATAGACCCATGGTCAGGTCTCAGTCTTTTAGTGAAGCTCTGCCTCTGCATTGTGAACTTGACAAGTGTTTCTCAGTTGTTTTTTCTTCTCTGCCATAGCTGGGACAGGATGGCTAGAGTGGGCTGAAATGAGATATTTCTCTTCTCCCATGTGGAAGGCTAGAGGGGACTGAAGTTGGCCATTTCCTCTCCCCAAGGTCAATTAGGCTCTGATAATTCCCCCCAGGTTAGGCTTTGGTTAACTAGTTTCTCCTGGGAGTGAGCATAGTTAAGTACAGGGTGCTGTGGTATATTTAAAAATGTTTCTTTTCTTCCTCCTGCTGTAAGCATAAGCAGATTTTTCCCCAGATATTTTTACCACCAAGAAACTCATTTTTCCTTCACTTGGTTCTACCTTTTCTGTTAGCCATAACATTTATCACCTTCTAACTTATAGTGCCCTCAAAATGATTTTAAAATGTATTGTTTATTATTTTTCCTCACTAAATGTAAGCACCATGTAGGTGTGTTCTTTTATTAAACTGATACGTCTTAAGAGTGTGGAAAAATAAAAGAAGTTCTTAAGAAAGCATGAAGTCAGGGAATCAGATGCAGAGTTGTATAGGCTGGCTCTAAATAGAATTGTGTAGAATGGCTTGCATTTGACCGAAGATAAGGAAGTATATGTGAAGGTAATGGGGTGAGAGAAATGTGTAAAAAAAATCTATCTTTCAAGTAAATAGGGATTACATTTTTCTTGTGCTGCCTTTTGTAATTCTGTTGGCCCTGTCTATAATGCCAATTTATTTTATATTTGATAACATCAGTGTCATTCTTCTTTTAATTCCCATTTCTTTGAGGAAATTTTAACCCAACTTCACTAGTCTGCTGGCGCTGCTATAAAAAAATACTGGGCGGCACAGAGGACAATAATGAGTTCTTTAATTGTTCTGGAGTTCTACTCTTATGACTTCATTTAACCTTAATTATTTCATGAAAGGTTCTCTCTCCAAATACAGTCACATTAGGGGTCAGGGCTTCCACATATGAATTTTGGGGAAACACAATTTAGTTCACCAACCAATGAAAAATAATATTTGATACTTCAAACAAGTAGCACAGTGGTGCCTTTCTCCTTTATTAAACAATCTATGATCTTAAATCAATTGTTCCAAACCAAAATGAGCCCTGCTTAAAAATCTCATAAGATTGGTTCTACAAAACTTGGGATTGTGGGTGTTGTGAAATTTTCTGGGAGTTTTGGCTTCTAATTATGTATAGACTAGAATCTATACAGACTTCAGTTGGTAAAGCCTTGCTTTTGGGCATAACTCAACATGAGTGATTTAAAAGTTAAGAATATAGTACATTTTACTGATAACCAGAAATGTTTGTATGGAATTTTGACTCCTAAGCATACATTATTTGTATGGAAATGAATTTGCAAGTGGACTTTAACCTAGGTGAGGACTTTCCCCATTTTAAATAAACCTAAAGCGAGGTATTTCCAAGTCTATGTGTAGTGTTTTTTTTTTTTTAAATTTCATATTTGACTTTTGTCATGCTTCTGTTCAGTCTCCTAAAACAACCTGTAACAACTTTTGGGTATAGTATTTGAATTCTGAGTTTCTGTCTCTCAGGACCAAGTGCTTCTTGTTCAAAGAAACTTTGCCCCATTTTTCAAAGATGTCCCATTTTTCTTCTGGAGCTACTCAGAGAAAAAAGTAAAACCATATTAAATATCCAGTCTGCAGATGGGAGGTGAAAATCTTTTTCCATCTGTACTTCACACTTGTCTGCTGTGGCCATCTTCTATGGGACCCTTCTGTTTACTCATATACAGCCCGATTGAAGTTCTTCTCGGGACATTAATAAAGTGGTTTCTGACTTCTATACCCATGAATTCCCATGTTGAATCCTCTCATCTATAGCCTCAGGAACATGGATATGAACAACGCATTTTAGGATGACATTTTTTAGGAAGAATACACGCAGGGTAGGTGAGTCAGAGGGCGGCTTTTGCCATTGTTTAGGTGGAGTGCTAAAGTGTGTGTCAAGAATAGAAGTAGACTATCCTTAAGGATTTTAAATGTTGACTCTGCCAATTATAAAAAAGTTTAAAAACAGATAGATTGCTATGCCATTTCTGGTTGTCGATGTCTTAGTTTATAAAAATCAGGGTAAAATAGACTCAATACCATCTAAATTACTTTTTTATGTGAAGTTCTATAATTTTATACAATGTGTCTAAACTCCTATGAATGCCATCTTTTTGTATGGTCTTCTGTTGGGAAACTGTAACCCCCCATGGCTAAGGCTGAGTAAAAAGACCTTGGGACAATAAGCCATTAAGGATACAAAGTTTATCTTCCTTGTAAGAGCGCAGCCTCAACCCACTTTTACTTCACCCTCTTGGCCCCGGGTAGATGACTAGTTAGCCAATGAAAGGTAAGATTCCTCAAGGGAAGGGAAACCTAAGACAGGCATGGTCACGAAGAGGCCCTCAGGGAAGGACTTGGGGGGCTATAGAAAAAGGGGGTGATGGACCCTCACCCCTCGGCTTTGACATAGCCTGAGTCCTCATTCTATCTGCAAGAAGTCTCCTAATCTTGGCTGCCTTACTTCGCCTACCCGATTTAAGCCTGAAACAATGCTGGAGGTTGGCCCTGTGCTGGAAAGGGCAGGTTCCCTGGGGCGATCAGGCCTAAGAAAGAATGCATAAAATCCTTTGAAATCTGCTTTGCTAAGAATACCCTCAACTTAAAAGATAAGGGTCTAAGCATGAAATGAGTTTGTTCCCCAAAGTTTTATGTCCCTTTAGCTATCTGACCCTGACTCAAAATTAGCCCTCAGAGTTCCCTGAATATTATTTAGTTTTTGATCATTACTGCCTGATAATGATTGATGAGCTTTACGTATATGCCCTGTATTCCTATGCAAATTAAACCCAATAAAAGTCCATTGAGGATCAGGCTCCTGGCCCTTCTCCTTTGAGAGATCAGCCACTTTTCCTCCCCAAGCAGATCATGTCTTGGTAGATTTATTCTCATCCGTGGTGGATGGGGAACTGGGGGGCTGGGGAGGTGTCTCCCCCAGCCACAAAGAACTTCCTAGCATTGACACTCTTCAGTTTTCCACTTTTCCTTCTCGGGACTTATTCTCCCTTTACAATTCTTGAATTCAATATAGTACCTGTAAGGCTTTTCAACTCAGCACCACATAATAATAAGTCTTTGTTAAAAATTGAGTGTAATAAGTAGAATGAAATTATAGCTTTTTTAAAGCATAGATTGAAGCCCTAAATGGAATATTGCAAGAGATTAAATAACTGTGTGTGGTTTGCACACAAATTAATATATAGTACATACAGGGTGGGCAGAAGTCGGTTCACAGTTGTTCATATAGAAAACAACACAATAATTAATAAATAATAATTCAAGAATAGACTGTTTCACATAGTAACAACTGTAAACCTACTTTTGCCAACCCCTGCATAAAAGCACCTGACACAGAGTAAGATATCAGGAAAAAACTGTTAAACGAGTGAGTTAAACAAATGTAAAACATGTAACTACCTTAAGCCATAATTATAATCTCTCCTAACAAACTGGGAAACGACGTGGTTTAGGGACCTCTGTCTCTTCTGGTTCTAACAACCATTCTTCAGCTCACTAATGTCTTTTCATCCCGAAATGATTTAAGACTTGCTTCGCTTCTCATGGGAAGGATCCCTCCCTCGGATTACTAATTCTCATTCTCTCTGTGTACAATTGCCTCTAATTTACAGGCTACACACATTGCTGACAATTTTATTTCAAGTCCTCCAGCTATCATTGATAGGAAGATTTGCTCTGTTTCATGAGATTAAGAAAAGAAAGATGTTTGCTCTTTCTTCCACTCTTCAAAATGCCAGCTATGGCCCTCTTTCTCCCATCAAAATGGTTTGGTCTTTCTTTTAATTCCTTTTCCTCTCCTTTTCTCCATTCTGCTCCTTTCCTTTCCTTTTCTTCTCTTCTTTATGACATCAGTGTGTGAGAGTTTATGTAGATGGGCCTTGATTTTAGAGGGAATACATCACATCTGAGTCCTCCTCAAATAGCAGAAAATCGTTAGTTCTATTTTTTTGTAAGTTACATATTGTCTGGCATCTTTTGATAAAGGAACAGTATTTTTGTAATTTTATGTCCACTGGGTGGGGCCCATGATTTCTTACTAAATGGTCTACCATTAGACTTCCTCCTTTCTATCATGGTCCTTTCTTTATGGTAGCTGGCATCCTGCTCAGGGAAGTCACTTTCATAATGTGGTTGTTTGCATTAGTCCATGTTGATTTGCAGGCTGGCTAAGTCTAGGAAAAACTGATTAAGACTTATCCGGTTTTTAACCCAGTAATTAGAAACATGAAAGTAAATTTTTTATAATTAACTGTGGTGGCAAAAAGATGGTAAAGAATATTGTCATATGTCAAGTATATAGTAGGAGAAGAATGGAGAATAAAAGATTTATGTTGCATCTGTTAGATCATTCATTCCAGTCTTGTGTTGGTCCAGTACTGTCTATTGGCCTCTCTTGTCTTAGAATGCTTCTATTCCCGGGTTATCAGTTAATTCTGTGGTCCTGTAACACTGTTTCCTACTGCCAGTCCTGGTCTAGAGAGGAGAGCTACCACTAACCATATTGTATATGGTTATACAATATAGAGGATATTCCCTGGAAACCTGGCTCCGGGAGGGAGAAGCAGAGGACAGCCATTGAGAGTTAATTGCATAACTATGGCAACTTGGCTAGCTTCATAGTCATGTTAAATAGCTTGCCTGTCCCCTGAGACAGGGATACTGGGCTGGTCTTTGACCCTTGCTGTAGCCAGGAGGTGGTGCCAGGTTGCAGCACCTGTGTGAAAGCAGGGAGGCAAAGCAGTTCCTCTGTGTCTCAGGTAGTGCCTGTCTGGACTAACAATGGCAGCTGGAGAAAGGCAGAAGGTAAAGGAGCAAGCTGGTGCAACCCAGTGTGGGAGGAGTCAGAAATGAGGTTGTGGAGGAGGTGCCGGCATTTAAACTCAAGCACAGCAGCCATCCAGGTTCGCTGGTGCTCCCTTTCCCTCCCCCTGCTATGTGGTTTTTAGAAAGGAGAAGGAGGGTTTCTGCCACTTAGGATGTAGTAAGGGATTCGGCCATGCAGCTTGGGAAGGTGAAGCTGCTCTTGGCCTCGCAGGGAGTAGTAATGAGGGAAGAGACATACTGTCTGTAGTAAGGGATTTTTTGCCATGCAGTTTGAAACAGAGCAGTGAGAAGGGAAAAGTAAACACTGTGGCTGACTCCGGAGCTGCAGAGGACTTCCTTGAAAGATCCTGACCTGCTGCATCTGGATTTTTCCTGGACTATTAAAACCTGTGCCTTTCCTGAGTTTCACCATGATCCAGAATAACACTACACATGCTTCCCTGGACTATTGTATGGAGTCTGATGGCAACGTATTCCAGATCCTGCACAGATAAGACATGGGAATCTTTTGGGGATGCTTTTGGCTAGTAGCCTGGTGGGGAGCATGGGAAGTGCTGGGTCTCCTGGGAAAGGAGGGCTCCAAGCTGAGGTGCACTGAGCCCTGACCGCCACTCCCCCCCCCCGCCCCCCGCCCCCGCGGCAGGGGTTGGAATGTTGTAAATAAAGATCTGTTCCTTCCAGCATTAATTGTGGGGTCTTATACAAAGGTGACATGTGGACAGGCCCTGGTCTGCAGAGTTTTGGCGAGCTCTGTAACAATATTAGCGATAATGATACCCTTCTCACCAGCACACTCCTGTGGTCTTGAGGAAGAGTGTGCCCTCTGGGCCTTTGGAACGTGGCCATCTGATAGGTCTTCCAGTTGTACATTGTAGATTCCCCACGCTCGTGAAACTCAATCCATTTCTACACTGTCTTCTGTAGTGATTTGTTCAACATAAGCCATCTTTTTTTCATGTATTCATTCAAGTAGAGGTTTCACATCATTTCATCGGATGTTTGTCTGGGGTGTTAAAGCCCCTATGTTGGGGAAGTGTTCCCAAGTGAAAATCTCTCCTTGGTCCCCTTGACCAAGCACTCTCAGAATTCAGTCCCAACCACACTCCTCTTTCCCCTGCAGATACATGCTAGCTAGTGATTGCATTTCATTTGGGGAGATAGCCCCTTTTCTCCCTCATTAAGCCCAGGATCTTCCTATTTGGGTTTACTATGACTTTACCTCAATTATAGTCTACAGGCCAGGGAAGGTAGGGGGCTCTCTAAAAGTAGAGAGACCTCTACATTTTCTTATAACTTGGGAGAATATTAGCTTTTAATGGGGAAAGGCAGACCATGTCTGCAGGCATAGATGATTCTGAGCAATGTCTTCAGAGGCATTCACCTAGATACCTCCATCCCAGATGTTAAAAAGTGGACTGTGTGAGGTCTCAAGAGGTTGGAGAACCTCAAAGCACCTTGAGAAATAAACATCTCCCGTGGCAAGGTTAATGTCCTGTGACAACATTTATGTGAATAAATGTCATCTGTTTTCTAAAATACCTTGAAAGAGACATCATTTTTGCTTACAGAAATTTAAACTTCCTTGTTTAATGTTAAAAAATTTATGGAATTTAAGCCCAAATCTATTTTTTTTCACTTTTACATTTGAAATTTTCATATAGCCAATGTGGACTACTTTTTTCTCTCAAAAATGCTATCTGAATTTAGAGCTCTCCATTGCTGCATAGACACCCCAGTCCACCTTATTTTTGTCTACCTATATCTTGGCTTCCTTTTGAGATCCATAATGCTCAAGGATAACCAGACCTTCAGGTTATAACGATCCCACCTGCCTAGTAACTTGTGGGCCAGTCAGAGAGGCTTCAGTGCTGTTGTGTACCAGATTCATTTTTGGATTGTAATCTCTCAGATTCTCAAATCTACACAGTGCTCATCATGCAGCAGCTGAAGGCTCAGTACTGGAATTTCAAGGTGTCGGGGAGGGGTGGTCCCAAAGGAGGATACAGTTTTGTGCAATTACCCGTGACTCAGAGTCCATAAATTATTTTCTCATCAAATACTTTAATATCTTCTCTCTAGGATTAATCTCCTAAGATTCTGGCTCCTTGAGGGACTTCCAATTCACACAGAGCCCTTTAGATAAACCCCATTTCATATTGTGTAGAATTGAGTCAATTGATCCTTTTAAAAAGTGCTGTTGGAAGGCCCAGGTATTGAGAGTGTATCATTGTATTGTTTATCTTCCTGCACACCTGAAAAAGCTGGGAAGAAAAAGAAGTCTACATTTGCAGAGTGATTCATTTTCATATCAGAAAATGTTAATTTTGTCACTTGGACCAATTCATTTTCGTATCAGAAAATGTTAATTTTGTCACTTTGACCTAAGCAGGCTAAGTCTAAGGAATGTTTCTTCAGACAGGTGAGTTAAGTGATTTCCTGTGTGGTCTTCAGGAAGGTAGATATAAAAAATAAGTTTAGAAGCCCAAGAAAACATCATCTCTAAGCCTACCATGAAGGAAAAGTTGGTATAAGTAGAATATTTAGTCTGTGTCATTTGATCCAAATTACTTAACTTGAATGTACATTTTGGTTGAATATTCCCTTTAGTATAGATACTAAAATGTGCAGTAAGATATATGGGTTCATTGAATGTTAGAATTCGGAGGCTTTTCTGGGTCTTAATTTCTTTGCTTAGGTTGAGTATTATAAATAGAAAGCAAACCTCTCAACCAGCTGACTTGGATTCCTGCCGCTCATGCCCATAGTCACATACATACCTAGAATCATAATTTTTCTATAGCAGACTCTGAACTGAGTAATGCTGGGAAAACTAAAGTCATGTACATTTTGACAGTCAGAAACTATTGTTTTCACACAATAGTTTGAGTTGGTTCAGATCATAGATGGGTATGCTCCAGTTTTATCCTCATAATTTTTTTTCATAGCCTAAATTTATTGTGACCCTCAAAACACTTTGTTTCCACCTTCCTTGAGTCATCATGAATACAAATATAAAAGACCTGAAATGAGTTTCTATGTTTAGAAAATATTAAATTTTTGAAACATTTCACGGTTAATATCGTTTTTCTGATTAATCTTAAATTCTACCCTGTTGAGGCTATTTCTACCTAAGCTCCATTGCCTCTGAGATCACAGGAAGTAAGCAAATTTTCATTTTATTAATTTCCTCTTCATCAAAATCCTTTCAAGCTTTCTTAACATAGGAGCATGTTGTTAGACTTCTGTCAATACTTCTATTGCTGCACACCCTATTAATAACTGTGTAATTTTGCTGTTGGAATCATTACGATTATTTCAAGGTCCAAAATTTATGCCTCCCTTCTTTAATTTTCCTTTATCTGTACTATGATGACTTCCTCCTTTCTCACTTCTCATTTATTCTTTTTCTAAAAAAAATCTTTATTTTGAATAAATATAGATTCCCAGGGAACTTCAAAGATAATACAGAGAAGCTCCTTGTCCTCTTCACCCAGTTCTCCCCAATGCTTACATCTTTCCAATAAGTGTGTGACATGAAGAATTAGAAATTGACATCAGTGTGATGTGCGTGTATAGCTCTGTATCCTTTTATTATGTGTGTAGATTTGTGTAACCACTACCACATTCAGTATACAAAATTATTCCAACTCCATAAAGACCTCCCTTGTGCTACCCCCTTATAATCACACCACTACTTTCTTTCCTGCCATTCTTAATCCCAGGCAACAATCAACCTGTTTACATCTCTGTAATTTTGCCACTTTGAGTACATCACATGTAAATGGAATCACAGCCAATGTAACCTTTTGATATTGACTTTCTTTAACTCACTTTAATGTGACTGAGACCCATCCAGGTTTTTGTGTGTACTTTATTTCCTCCTATTTGTTACCGAGTAGTATTTTATTACTCAGTAATGAATATGAATGTATTCATATGAATATACCACCATTTGCTTAACCATTCAAATTGTAGGATATTTTGGTTGTTCTGAGTGGCTATTGTTAAAAAACATCTATAAATGAAATCATACAAGTTATTATGTGGATATGAGTTATTATTTCTCTAAGATAAATGCCCAGGTGTGTCCTTTTCCTCCTTAAAATATTGTTTTTCTTTCCCAGCTCCTGATAACAATCAGTTGGCTACAACTATGGCTCAGTATTGAAGAATGGTCTCTTCTTTGATGGACTAAAATATTTGATGTAGTTTGATGAGATTAATGGGTATAATAGTCACCAGTGATATGAGGAACATAGGCAGTTTGGAGAAGGCATCACAGGGAGGTACTGCTGAGAATTTTTATTCTTTTCCAAAGCCAACTTCTCTTGTGTTCTACTTTTAGACATCAGAACTTATCTTTTCCACAACCCAACTGATCATTTTTCTGGAATCTAAGGAATTAGTGAGGAAGTTATAGTCCTGACACCCTTTTTTACCTAGAGTGAGAGCATCAGCCTGAATTAATCAAATGCACACAATGCCTTTTTCTATGAATTTTTTTTAAGATATCCTTGGGTCAAAGGCAGAGATTTTTAGAAATGTAACCTCATACAATCAGAGGATTTACCTTAGATAACTTCCAAACTCACTTCTAGGTCTAAATTATGTAATTCTCCAAAATCCTATTTGATTGAGGAAGAAACTGAAGAGCCCAGGAAGATTCAATGACTTAGTATCACACAGATAGGAGACAGAACAACCACTGGGGTAGAACTGGAGTGTTGTCTGTCAGTCTGCCCTGTGAAATGTAGAAAACTGCAAGTTAAATTCAGATTTAAAACTGACAAGCCCTCAATTGCAAATTTATTGCAAAGAAAAGTCTTTCTCATCACGGATTAAAACAGAAATGGATTATGAAAATCAAACCTTTGTGATTGAGTTTTTATTCATGGGCTTAACAAATTGCTTCCAGTACCAGGTTGTTCTCTTTGTGATACTTCTCTTGGTTTATCCTGTCACTTTTCTGGGAAACTTGGGGATGATCACCCTCATTTGGATAGGTTCCCGACTCCACACCCCCATGTACATTTTTCTCAGTCACTTGTCCTTTGTGGATGTGTGCTCTGCTTCTGCCACTGATCCCAAGATGTTGACTGACATCTTTGTGGAGAAAAAAATCATCTCTTTCTTTGGCTCTGCTGCCCAGTTATGGATTATTTGTCAGTTTGTAGTGACTGGCTGTTTCCTCCTGGCTGCCATGGCATATGACTGGTATGTGGCTATTTGTAAGCCCTTGTATACACTCAATATGTCTCAGCAGGTCTGTGTGCAGCTGGTGGTAGGGCCATATATACTAGGTCTTATAAGTGCCATGACCCATATAACGTGTGCCTTTCACCTTCCTTACTGTGGTCCAAAAATCATCAATCACTTCTGCGACTTTCTTTTGGTTCTCTCTTTGGCATGTGCAGACACCCAGGTCAATAAACTTTTGCTTTTCATCTTGGCTGGAGCTCTGGGAGTACTCAGTGGCATGATCATCATGGTCTCCTGCATTTATGTCATCATCGCCATCCTGGAGATCCGCTCTGCTGATGGGAGGCACAGATTTTTCTCCACCTGCTCTTCTCACCTCACAGTCATCTCCATCCTTTATGGGACACCCTTCTTTATCTATGTGTATCCAAGTTCTAATTTCTCCCTGGGCATCAATAAAGTGGTGTCTATGTTTTATACAGCTGTGATCCCCATGTTAAACCCACTTATCTACAGCCTGAGAAACAAGGAAGTCAAGTATTCATTCCTAAGGATGTTCAAAAGGAAGAAGTTCCTGATGAGCAGGTCAACTAGTATACCATTTGTATTACAGATTGAGAGCTAATCTACATGCAAGATGCAAGAACATGGACTGGCTGTTGGGAGTCCTTTTGTGTTGAGAATCACTCTGTATCATTGACAAGTCACACAATGTCTTAGGTTTCAATTTTTTTCAGTTTGATTTTTTCATTTCTCATCCTGCAGGAATTAGATGGATAATTTTAAACTGAGATGGGTAGGTTATTGAATTCCAGAACTTTAAAAATGTTCTCAAGGCTTCTGACCAGGAAAGGAGAAATTCTTTGTTAAATCTTTCATGCTGTAATCATAACCAGGGACTTAACAATACTTCTGTTTTGCTTTACCAGGCATTGAGATCCATCAATTGTCTAAACTCGACCTTGACTTTTAAACATAAACTTGAAAAGTGTGTTGTAGTCAAACAGCAGAAACTTCCAACTACATGGTAAGTTCTGGTGATGTACTGTGACTACACTTAATACTGTATTGTGCTCCATAATACTACCTCTGTGTTTGGAGAACATATTCTACAAAGGCCTTTTGTATCCCCTATGCTTTCTGCTCAGAGCAGTAACTCATCGGGATTTTGCTGTGGCAATTACATGATCTGTGCCTGGAAAGTACAGAATACATTATAATCCTTTAATAAAGTGTTAGTTATTGCTATTATTTATTAATTTTTATGCCATAGGTAGGGCATTAATTTTTGTTAATAGATGATAAGCCTTGGAAGAATCAGTGGGTTGTCCAAGGTCTTCTACTTTGGCCTCACAGTTTTATTTTCTCCAGGTACAATGTTCTTTCAACCAAACTTCTGAGCCTTTTTCCCTGGGACATAATAGCACATCTAAAGAATAAGGGGATAGTCCATATTTCTTATAATCATAAAGATAGCTGAGATCCATACATGATCTTGTCTTGAAGGTCTCTGTAAAGGATATTTAATTTTAGTTCACTGACTTTGATGGATGTAAATAGTCTCTGTTCTAATTTTTTTTTGTTCTGTTTTGCTTACTTTTCACCATGTTATCTGCCAGTTTTTGTGTCTGTGTTAGGTAATGATGGGTCAAGATGCTATTCATCAAATTTTAAGGCTGATGTTCTTTCTCCAAATTTGTGTTAATAAAGATTCTTCAGAATGACCTTGTATCTGAAATTCTTAAAAACTTAGTTTTAAATATTTAGTATTATTTTAGAACATGAGGGCCAAATATGTTTTATAGTATGTGCCTTCAGTACTTATGACATGCACATTTCACATTTTTTATGCAACATCATGTTTCTCCTCATTTTACCTTAGTCACCATCTGTTAACATGGTCTCAGCAAATCTAGAATGTGTTGAAATAAAGGATACGTGACATTCCTAGTAAAAAAACACTGAAATTATTCCTTCTTAAAAGTGTTGTTAAACTCGCTGCCACTAGATGACAGCATTAGCTTCTCAATCACAATGAAATTGTCTACTAACAGTTCCTTTAACAATTGAAAATATTAAGATAGTAGCCTTAAAAATGCTTTCAAAAGTCTAATTATAATTTGGGGGGGCTATGAAATCATATACAAATTTTGTGTTTGGCCATGCATTTATATATCTGTCCAAGTTCCCATCAGTAGATGAGTGGGTAAAAAAAGCTGTGGTACATTTACACAATGGAATACTACTTGTGTATAAAAATGAGGAAATGTTACCTTTTGTCACAGTGTGGGTGGCTTGGAGAGTATTATGCTAAGTGAAATAAGCCACTCAGAGAAAGACAGATACTATATGGTTTCCCTTATATGTGGAATCTAGTGAACAAAACAATCTAAAAAACAAAACAGAAGCTGAAGTCCAGGTACATAGAATAGACTAACATCTGTCAGAGTGGGAGGGGCTGGGTGAAAAAAGGTGATGGGATTAAGCAAAAAATAAAAATTATGTATATATATATATATATATATCACATAGGCAAAGGCAACAGTATGGTGATAGCCAGAGCTAAAGGGAGTTGGGAGAAGGTGGAAGAGGGCAAAGGGAGGATAAATGGGGATGGAAAGGGACTTGACTTTGGGTGATGAGTGCATGATGCAGAATTTGGATGATATTTTATTGAGTTGTACACTTGATTTTATTAACCAATGTCATCCCAATAAATTCAATAAAATAAAGTGCACAACACATAAAAGTTTAACGTTTCTGATATACTCTAACATCTTTACCTTTTATATAGTGAAATGACAGTATAAGTGAGAAGGAACAATTTTCCCATGGTATGCAACAGAATTATTATTGCACACCTGTTCTAGAAACACAGAGTTCAGATACTTTTACTCCATCAAACATTCTTATAACTCCTTCCACTGTCCTAACGATAATAAAAGGGCTTTGTTACATTAGCTGCAAATGATTGCCACAATACATTTTGTGAGCATCCATCACCACACAGTTACAATTTTTTTTCTTGTGATGAGAATTTTTAAGATTCACTCTCTTAGGAACTTTCAAATATATAATAAAGTATTAGTAACCATAGTAACCATGATGTACATAACATCCCCAGGACTTATTTATCTTATAACTGGGAATTTGTACCTTTGGACTACTTTCGCCTATTTTATCTAAGCTCTCTTCTGTCAACCAGCAATGTGTTCTCTGTGTCTGTAAGTTTGGGTATGTAGTTTTAGAATCCACATATGTGTGAGATCATACAGCATTCGTCTTTTTCTTATTTCAGGAAGCGATTGAAAAAGAAATCTTAGAAATATATGTCCTAAAGAAAAATGCAAAATAGGCTTACATATAGAAATTAAAAATAATTGTGTGCTAAGCTAAATAGGAGGAATTCAAGTACTAAGTTTTAATTAAATCAATAAGTGAAGAAGAGATAAAATTAAATATGATGAGATGAAAGGGATTTTAAATATTAAGGAACTTGAAGGAAACTACAATGTAACGTGAATTAAAAGTCACAGGGGAGGTTTAAAATAAAGAATTTACACTTAGAAGAGCCGTTTTGTGTTTGAGAGGACCAATTTGAAAAGCTCTTGCAAGATGCAGAGACAGAGGAAAAAATGATTAAACAGATGAGAAGAAACAATGATATCAAAAACATAAAACAGAAAAACTTTTTTTACAGACATGTCCCCTAGAACAAGGGACATGAAAGAATAAACAAATGGGACCTCATCAAAATAAAAAGCTTCTGCACAGCTGAAGAAAACGGTATCAAAATAAAAAGAGAATCAACTGTATGGGAAAACATATTTGCCAATGATACCTCAGACAAGGGCTGAATCTCCAAAATATATAAAGAACTTACACAATTACACTCTAAGAAGACAAGCAACCCAATTAAAAAATGGGCAAAGGACTTGAACAGACACTTCTCCAAGGAGGACATACAGAAGATCCAAAATCACATGAAACGATGTTCAATATCACTAGCTATCAGAGAGATGCAGATTAAA
>PVIA01012453.1:8073-37829 GCA_004024845.1 Tonatia bakeri | reverse complement strand
TTGTGTAAATGTACCATAGTTTTTTGATCCATTCATTTACTGATGGGCATCTAGGTTGCTTCCAGCACTTAGCTATTGTAAATTGTGCTGCTATGAACATTGGGGTGCAAAGTAGAACAACATTCCTTGACCCAAAACCTCTTCCTCTTTCTCCACAGCCAGGAACAGGTCACCCCATGTCAGTAGTAACATCACTTTCTTCTCCTGGAGTCTCATATCCCTCTCTCTCCATTTAGGATTCACAGAACCAACCATATTTCAGACAACCAAAGTCAATCTCACTGAACATAAATATTACGAGTAACATGAATTTCATTAACTATTCTTTTCTATTATCTTCTTTAAAGTTTTTATAAGTGTGTATGCAGTGAAACCCTCTGTAAATGGGCCTTCCAATTGTTTTAAATGAAGAGTTTTTCTATAAATTCTGTAAATTTTTACTTTCTCAGTGGTTCTGAGTCCAGTAATAGAAAAGCACCTTCTCAACACTGTGTCTGTGTTGTGTCTTTGAAAGTCAGGTTGCCAGAGACAATCAGAGCTGAGGGCAACACCATCACTGTGTAAACTGAGTTACTTCCTACAAGATGTGAGCCTGTGGTCTATTTCCCATATCTGCACATGTCTCCAGCACTGGAGTGTAGGTAACACTAGACACAGACACTCCCTCATGATTTCATACAGAAAAAGGCTTCCTACAGCCTAGAGGGGCATGTTCCAGTCTTCCCTGGGTTAATTTCAGGGGATAAATGGGACAAGTGGGAAGGGTAGAGGCCCAGGTGTTGGGTTCACTTATACCAGACATGGTCACCTGGACATGCAAAAGGCTGGCTGAGAATTCTGCATTTATTTATTGAAATTCTATTATTACCAGAGTCCACAAGAGATATGCACCTGCATGCAGGCACTGAACTCTCTGCTGGTCTCCAAACCCAAACCTCCCTATATAGTAGGAGAACATGAAAACAGGAAGTGTCTGCTCATAAATAGCACCATAGTTCCTGACCCTGAAGCTCTGGCACATAAGCCCAGCCTGGGATTCCCAGGTGTTCCCAGTCCCTGCTCAGGACAGATCACAGGCCATACACCATGGATTTTCGGTTCAGCTTGGTTTTTCTTGTCATTATTTTGAGAGGTAATGTATGGAGAACTAGAGGTACTGAGTATGTGAGTGGGTATGATTGAGAGAAACAGTAAGGGGTGACAGTTTCCTGACCTGATACTTTTATGTTTTCAGGTGTCCAGTATGGTGTGCAGTCTGGAGAAGGCTTGGTGCAGCCTGGGGATTTTCTAAAAATCTCCTGCATGACCCCTGGGTCCAGCTTCAGTAGCTACAAAATGAACTGTGTCTGCCAATCTCCAGGGAAGGGCCTGGAGTGGGCCACAGACACTAATATACATGCTACTACCACATATTCTGCCACCTCTGTGAAAGGTCAATTCACCATCTCCAGAGACAATAGCAAGAGCAGGCTGTACCTGAAAATGAGCAGCCTGAGAGCCAAGGACATGGCTGTGTATTGCTGTGTGGCAGACACAGTAAGGAGAAGTCTTTGTTACTGCAGACACAAACCTCACTGCAGGAGGTGTTGGGGCCACCTGGGTGTTCCCATGTCCCTGAACACAATGACCACTCAAGCTGCAGTTGAAGTTGGAGGTTTGAGTGGATTTCTTCTCTGATATCCTTTTCCTTTAACAATTTGCCTCAGGAAAAGTCTGTTGATCCCTGATTCTGAGCTCATATCTAAAGATTCCGTGTTATAAAACACTATTGTCAAGGTATACAGCATTATTACATGGACAGAAAACAGTCTCTTTCAATTACCCTCGTGACCAATTCCACTGAATAATCAAACCACCTGACCCACATCAGCTGAATATAAGAAAAGGCTCTTTTGGAGGCAATAGGAAACCCTGGAACCACTCATCTTAGTGTCCAAGATGGCCATCAGCAAGACACATGCATGCTGAATAATGGGTACCAGAAGCAAATGAACCCAACAACGGAGGAGAAAGATTTTTGGTGGTGATAGTCATTGAGAGGACATCATGCTCACAGCTCCAAGCAGACCTAACACCACACAGAAGAAAAGGGACCTATGACAGTTTGGTGTGGATGTCCAAAAGTATATGGTGAAAACATACTTGCCAAGGGGACATGTAGCATTCATTACACATAGAGTGAAATATCTTGGAGGAACAGGAAAGTACCATCAGCAAGAGAGATGAGCTTTGATAGATCCAGGAAAAGAGGCTGGCTCAGAACTTTATTTTGTCAACTTTGTGGGGGAGGGGATTCCACTTCCATGGGCTTGTGTGGTTTCAGTCTCCCAATGACATCTAAAGAGGAGGCACAGTTTTTATTATCAGACTTCTTGTGTGGGGCAGATGGAGTAGAGGCAGGGATAGGTCATCATTAGCCAGCAGACAAACATGACATAAATTAGAGTCTGAGCACCTATTCCAATTAGCAACCATAAAATTATCAAAATACAAATAACATAATTCATTATTACTGGATAACTCCCAGGTGAACAGAAACTCTGAAGAATGATTATAATTAAGGAAATCATGAGATAGAATTGGACAGGGATCTTGGTCAAACCTGTGGGTTAGAATCAGTTTGTTATCCCATGTACTCAGCTTTTTGGAGGCCATGGGCCAATCAACAGGTGGGGCTGTTGTGGAATCAATCTCTCCAAGACTTCTAGAATATGGACACTGCTTTATTTTCAAATAAAGGGCCATTGCATGTGAAAAACCACAAGATACACAGAAATGATAAGAACAGGTGTAAATAAGCAAAGAATGATGATGATGATGATGATGATGATGATGGCAACAACAACAATGGACTGAGAAATGGGTCCAGATGCAATGAAACTATGACTGTTCATCACCAGCGCTCCTCCAGGCAGGAGTGTCATCTGTCCCCTGTAAGTTTCCAGAGATTTAAAAAATTGGGCCCCGATGAATTATGCAGCTTGGGGGATCCATGGTGTGACCAGTGGATGAATGACCTAAAATGTGTCTAACACCTAATTGTCTGAACATGTCACATTGTTTTCAAGGAAAGCAGAGAAAATGTGAAACTGAATATATGTAACAAAAAATCCCCCTTTTCACCCATTCACAATGACATGTTCCTTATGCCCCTTGATTTCCATATGCAGAATCTTTAATGTTTCCATTTTTAGGTTTGTGAGAACTTCCTTGCCTGGTTTCAGCAGGTGTAACCCAGATGACAGGCAAAAAAGGACCCACGGCTAGGGGATCTTGGGACTAAGTAGACAAAACTTATCCAGTGGGCAGGGATGGAGCCTCTGCTCCCTTTACTTCACCCTGCTTGGCCCTTGGAAGATGGCTGGATATTGAATGACAGGTCAGAGTCCTCAAGAAAAGAACAACCTAAGACAGGCACAGTTGTGAAGGGGGCATTAGGTAAGGATTTAAGGGATTATGGAGGAGGGACAAAAGACCCTCACCTCTCAGCTTTATCACAGCCTGAATTCTCACTCTATCTTTAAAAAGTCTCCTAATCTGCCCTGGCTGGTGTAGCTCAGTGGATTGAGCGCGGGCTGCGAACCAGGCATCGCAGGTTCGATTCCCAGTCAGGGCACTTGCCTAGGTTGCAGGCCATGTCCCCCAGCAACTGCACATTCATGTTTCTCTCTCTCTCTCTCTCTCCCCCTCCCTTCTCTCTCTAAAAATAAATAAATAAAATCTTTAAAAAAAAAAAGTCTCCTAATCTATTGGCTGCCTTGCTTTTCCCACCTGATTCAGGCCTGAAACAATTCTAAAGAGGGGGATAGCCATGTGCCACAACCAGTGGTTCCTGGTGTGGAAGAAATCAGGTCTGAGAAAGAATGCATTAAATTCTGTGAAACCTGCTTTGCTAAGAGTGTCCTCAATTAAAATGTTAAGGGTCCAAACACAAAATAACCTTGTTTCCCAAGGTTTTACAGCCTATTGTCATCACCCTGTCTACCAGACCATGACTCAAAAGGACCCCATGATTCCGGAAATGTTATCTGTAAACAATACCTCCTTTCCTGGATATGCATCCTTATGCAAACTAAACTCAATAAAGGCCAGTTGAGAGGGAGGCTCAAAACATCTCTCCTTTCAGAGACTGGTCAGTCTTTTCTACCTAAGGAGATCCTGTTTTGATAGACTTATTCTCATCTGCAGGTGCCAGGAGAGCTCTGCTGGATGAAGTTCCCCCACATTAAATAACACATGTCCATCAATATTTAGGTGTTTTTAGACAACATCATCTTCCTTTATATTTTACTCTATTTCCTTATGGGTCCTCACTTAAAATGTCCTTAAACCTGTATTCTCAGTAACACTCTGGTTATGAAAATCAGTGATGTTTGTGTCATGTGACAGAATATTATTCTTGCATCCACTCTTTACCCAGTTCCCATATCACTTCTAGTGTTGTGGATACTTTTTCCAAGCAGTACACCACTCATGGCTCCAGAGACTATTTTACTCCCTATGGCTGCTACAACTAGTCAGCATGGAAAACAGAAGTTGGCCATTTTTGTGGGGGGATGTTGTTTGTAAAAACACTCAACAGAGGACCCATTAAAATATTGATAATTTAGACTTTGTTAAAATTAATTATATTTGTCCCAACAAACACACATGAAGCCATTGAAAATACAGATGTGAACAGGATTATGTTTCCAAATCAAGTGTATGATAGAAGAAAATGTTTATTACAGGTTAAGAATATTTTGTGTTGTGTGGAAAAACCCAGAACGTTCTGCTGAAAGCAATGATTACCAAATCAGGGCCAAAGGAGGCTGGCAGTGAGGGTTGCTTTTCTAGGTGGAAGTTCCCTTTCTTGTGAGCAAACCTGTCCTAGGAATTCTCTTAATTCCCTTCTCTCTGGAACCCAGCATACTGGCAATAGTAGATTTAGAAAACAGGTTAGTTGATCTCCTGGTATTATGTTTTGACATATGAAGAATTTTGAGTTGTGATGAGTGACACATGCATTATAGATATTCTCTTTTCTGTTTTTTTTTTTCTGCATGTAAAAATGTGATTATTTCTGATATGATTAGTTTGGGGTCTCTGAAGTGTGTACTTGGCTTGTAGAAGGGAAGAATTTGCAAAAGGAGCTGTAGCCACAATCATATTTCCAACCTCAAGAAACAATAATGGCCTACCCATCTGTGCTTAAGAGGTAGTTTCTTAGATCCAAAAGCAGTCATGATGACAAGAAATGTGACTTTGAAAATGACTCAGCTATATTTTCATTTTATATGCTAAAATACTCATTATTTATATTTCTTTTATGATAAATGTATTTGGGCATTATAGATATATCAGACTTCTTGTATTGTGGGAGTGTCTGAAAACTGCAAGTAAAACCTTTCAAGTCAGTTTGAAAGGTGCTTGGGAATTTAAGAATGCCACCTACTCATCTAGTTCATCATTTCTTCTTATGCTCAGGAAGTGAGGCAGTCCTTTCATATCATTCCAATGTGTCTGAAAAACCAGGGGATCTTGCGTCCCTGATGCACATGGTGAGTGAGCTCAGGAGAAAAGATGTCTCTACAGATGTTCCAGAATGACCAGGGAGCCTAACCTAAGTCCCTCTCCACTTATAAAGGAAAGACTGTCCAATAAGCAAATTTCTCTTCCAATCCCAGAGTAAATCCTCTCCAGGGCTGTGGGGGATCACAGCTCTCTCTACATGGGGCTGAGGTTTATGTGGAAGACAGAACTGTGCACTAGAAGAAGATGAAACTGCTGGGTCATCTCCTGTGCCTGGAGATTGCCACCCAGGGTGAGTGTCGCAAATGTCAAAGGTCAGTGGGGCTGTGGTGAGTGTGCATGGCTGACACTGACCAATGCTCCTTGTTCCCAGGTGTTCTACTCCACATGCCGCTGCAAGAGTGAGGTAGAGAACTCCTGAAGCCTCACAGACACTCTCCCTCACCTGTGCTGTGTAGGGTTACTCCATCGCCAGTAGTTACTGCTGAAACTGTATCGGCCAGCCCCCAGGGAAGGGGCTGGAGGGAATCAGGCACATATGTAATGATGGGGACACTTACTACAGCCCATCCCTCAAGAGCAGCACCTCAATCTCGAGAGACACATCCAAGAACCAATTCTCCCTGCAGCTGATCTCTGTGGTCACTGAGGACACAGCTGTGTGTTATTGAACCAGAGACACAGTGAGATGAATTATATATGAACCCAGATACAAACCTCCCATCAGCAGACAGGAGGGCTGGGGTGCAGGGGGCCCTCAGGACACTGGGGGAGGCAGTGAAAAACTACAGTGACAATTGTCCACTGATTGATATCCCAGGGCCACTTTTATGGCTCCACTGTTCCTGCATCAGCACCTGCATAAAAATGACAGGGAAACACAGGACATACTCACTGTGAGAGTAAGCTGTCTGGTGAATGTTAAGATAACACATTGAGATAAGACATTGGTGAATAAAAATTAAAATGAAATCATTTGACCTACGAAGTTACTGCAGTGGTGATAACAAGGCAAGTATAGGCTACAGAGCAAATTTCAATGCTATATCTGAAAATATTGTATCCTGAATATAAAGATCTTTCCATGTAATACAAGAGCCCAGGACTCTCTGGCCACAGGTCCCAGCCCTCCCAGGGAGAATGGAGATGGAGAGGATTCCTTTGAAATTCATAGTGCCCTTCCCTCTGGGCAAAGCTATGGATGGGCCCCTCCCCATTCTGCTGCCTCTGAACACAATCAACCCTTAGTACCAGAATCTGAGAACATGGCTTAGTCATGACTCTGCCCACATCTTCCCTTCCAAATTGGTTGACATTGCATCATAGAGAGTTGTAGTGGCTGCTTTTTGACTCTTCTGCATAAAAAGTGTGTTTCTGTCTGATGTAAGTTATGAGGGTCCTCTGCTGTAGGCCCCAGTGCTTTAAGGGAGAGTTAGCTTGAAGAGCCTTGAACATAAATGCAAGACTCACACAGGAAGGATCAAGGAGCTCCAGGCTGCCCAGGCTTTGTAGTTACTTATGTAAATGTGGTCATATGTGTTTGAGTTAGAGAAAATTGGGTCTTTGGAAAAAACTCACCAATATGTTGGAACCATATTTACATTCCCTTGAAATCAGCGTATTAGTAAACATAAATTTATGATTTGAAAATCTTCTTAATTATGGATGTTTTCATCCTTGTGTTTAGAAATGTGTTTGAACATGAAGCTAACAACTTCTAATATGTCCAAAAAGATAGATGAGATTCTTTTTCTCTTCTTACACCCAGAAAAGTAGCCATTCTATGACTTGTTTCTAATGAGCCCCACAACCCTAATGTCCTCTCATCCTAGGTCACACAGGACCTGTGGTCACGATAAGAAATTCCTAGAGGGAACACTGACACAGCCCTTCTGCATTTATGAGAAAGAAGTATTCCAAACACAACTTTCTCTCTTAGCTTCAATGTGAATCCTCCTGTGGGCAGTGGGGGCTCACAGCTCTCTCCTCACATGAAATGGAGGCCTTTGGGGAAGGCAGAGCTATGCTCTAGAGAAGATGAGGCTGCTGGGTTTCCTGTGCCTGATGACTGCCCTCTAGATGACAGTCTCAGATGTCATACACAGGTCTCTGGAATGGTGGTGACTGCATAGGACTGGTATGGAAGTATGCTCCTTGTCGCCAGGTGCCCTATCCTTGGTAGAGCTGAAGGAGTAAGACACAAGGCTAGTGAAGTCTTTGCTGACCCTCTCCCCCATCTGAGCTGTGTCAGTGGGCTTAGTCACAGGCATTAATTACAGGAATGTATCTGGAAGTCCCTAAGGAAGAGGCTGGCATTGATGGGTTATTGGACAGGGAGCACATGATACAACCCGGCTTTCCAGGTTCACATCACGGTCAATGGTGGTATTTCCAGTAACCAGTTCTCCCTGAGCTCAACTCCCAGACTACCAAGGACATGGCTGTGCTTTTTGGGGCAAGAGACACAGTGAGGGAAAGTCAGTGTCAGCCTTGGGTTCCTGTGGTAGTCTGGGGTTTCCTCCTCATCTGACACCTGCTTCTGCATCTTCTCCAGAGTTTGGATCTGGACACCTACTGACAGACAACTCAGCAGTAAACATCAGCTCCTAGGGTTCACTGGCCATCAGTTCTCAGATCAGTCGTCTGTCTTGGTGAGGAAAAAAAAATGTCCGGTGGTGCTGCCCATTGTCCTAAGAAAGTTAAAATAATAAGTGCCTATGACTGCAGACCCTGTATAAACTCGGAGGGACTCTCACCCAAAGTAGCTTCAGATATTGGGCCTGATGATGCCCACACCCCATGTGATCAGATGGAGCTCAGTTCTACATGATTAAGGTATTGGGAAGACCACGCAGGTATCTCTGGTGGCAGTGAAGCTTCTCAGAGCCAGGACAGTAAGCTGGCTTAGGGTTTCTTGTCATCACAAGGTGAGGGCTGCTAAGGGTTATCATGTTGGGTAGGAACTTGGGGGGGTTGATCGCCCCACTAGGGAAAAAGGGGTTATCTCCTAGGATTTCTTACTAGAATGTCCAGATCAGTGCAGACGTGAATGAAGATGGTGAGACACAAAGGCTCCCAGATGCCCAGCATCAAAACCTGGCTCAGACACCTAAATCCACCTAACAATTGCAATGACAAGGCAATGGGAGGTTTTCATGCACTGTGGGGAAGAGCAATCCAGGGTTATGAGCAAGCAGGTAAGAACAGACCAGGAACTTGATGGGGGTCTTGGAGGAACACCTTGAGTGACTGTTTCCACTGTCTCAGATTTTCCTCACTGTGTCAAGGGTGGTGAGTCTGCTGCTTTCTTCCAATTATTGCAGCTTTTGCAGGGTCTAAGAGTCCTGAGTTAGTCGTTGTGCCCTGGAGTCATTCTCAGAGGTGTGGAGTTCACATTTGTCCCATGAGTTTGAAGGTGTCAACCCAGGGACATCTCTGGAGTTTTACTGTGTCCTTCATTGTTGACACACTTGATAAGTTTTCTCTGTAGGGTTCATCAGCCATTTCTTCTGAGTCCTCATTCAGCAGATGGATTTCCTAGTGGTAGTTTATGAAGGCACCATTAAGGATGTTGGGAGTGAGGGTTGTCTGATTTTGTTGAGAGGGTGGGATACAAGTATCTTGTGACACTTAACTTGGGGACCACTTGATAGGGTTTGTGTACCCCAATATTATCTGGGGATTTCTGTGAGGCTGTTTATAATCAGTGGGCTTCATGAGGCAGAATACCTCCTATAATGTAGGTGAGGTTCCCTGCATTACAGTTGTATGCCTGCAAGGGACCAATGGGATCATCCTACTTGATGTTCTTGGAACTGAAACATCCACATGAGCTTTGGTCACACCTCCAGCAACCATGGCACACAGGTTCCTCCTGTGTCTCAGGCCTGAATCGTTGAACTGGAACTAACTTTGAGACACCTTGTGATCGTCACATCACTCCGGTTCTTCAAATTCTCCTGAATTTCCTTTCTGTGACAATCTCTTACTTCCTCAGAGCCACAGGGAAGAGGTGGGATGTGAGCCCCTGGCCCAGGAAGTTTAGGCTGATGCAAGCGAGGCATAGCATTGAACCTGGTCCCCATCAGACCCAGGGCCCTATCCACCCTGCTGTCAGCACACACACCCCTTTCTCCTCGTCCTGCTGCTTCCAGAATGTACAGGAGACCATGACAGAAGACCATGGGCATACTATAGAAATTATTACCATCTGTGCTAAATCAGCACAGCTTCTGGTAACAGGTGCTTTCTGTACATTGAATTGATCACATGTTGACTTCTGTCACCTGAATTTGTTGTCCTCAATCTCTGTGCAATGACCCCTGCTTCCTGATCAGAAAAACAGGGCGGGGGGAAGAAAACAGCTTACAATCTGAATTTTTGTGAAAACCAGACAGATGGACTAGGAAACTCATTAAGAAATGTGTGTTTCATCCTCACCACCAAAATATAATTCCCTGTAAAAAAGAAGAGAAAGTGGACAGACACAAGAACACAGCACTCTCAGAC
Source organism: Tonatia bakeri (assembly GCA_004024845.1). Taxonomy (NCBI): domain Eukaryota; kingdom Metazoa; phylum Chordata; class Mammalia; order Chiroptera; family Phyllostomidae; genus Tonatia; species Tonatia bakeri. The sequence goes on along the minus strand of PVIA01012453.1, from coordinate 27,809 downwards.
TCACCATGGCGGTGTACTTCCATGTCTGTGAGAGAAGGAGGGTCAGGGGTATGCAGATGGAGCACAGTACAGGGTGACTGAGGCAGGGACAGGAAATGGGGACTTATTTTTTTAATGGACACCGAGTCAGTTTGGGAAAGTGAGCGTTTCTGGATTAGGAAGGTGAAAAGTTTGCACAAAGGTTTGAAAGTGCTTAATGCTGCTGTGTCTGTTTATAATTGATCAGCATGGTGAATGTTAGTTAATGCATGTTTTACCATAAATGTAACACCAGCATTAATGTGAGGTGTGCACGTATTTTCCAGGAGAGATTACGTCTAATGATCTTACAGGGTTGGAATGTGGACAGGAATGAACTCAGGTGGCTGGTATGGAAGGTTCATCTAAGGGGCTCACTCTTGGTTAAGAACCTGAGGCAGAGTGTGACTGTCCCATGGGTGTTTCCAGGCAACAGACTCTGGAAAGATAGGGAGCCTGGATCAGGAATGTAGGCCACAGTGTCCCTGAGCTGAGAGCAGTGTGTGAGGCGGGTATGTGGGGACAAGGATAGTAGGTGAGTCATGTCCTTAGATGGGGCAGGACATTAGAAGGACTGGGTGTCTCTTTCAGAAAGATGCAATGTGGGTGCTATGTCATTAGGATCCAGCACTCTCTGACTCACGGTGCCACAAAAATGACAATGGGAATGCATGACCATCCAAGATGTTCTTAACACACAGGACTATGATGCCCCAAATGGACCCCCATCTCAGTAGATACTTTGTGCCCATGAATTCACTTTGCAGACTTCCCTCAGCAGGTAACCAACATTTGTCTCTGTTCTTACCTGGCATGGGAGAGAGAAAATTACAAGACCTTCAACAGGTTCCACTTCTCCGTGTCTCATGGTCCCTAAATCTCATGGAAAACTGGGACACAGAGGCACAAAGGGGTCACCAGAAATATGTCTCTGGACAGTGTTGCAAAAATAGGGGAGGGGATGGAGGGCATGTCCAGTCTTAGGGCCTCTGGGACACACATCACTGGGTTACCCAGAAACATGGTTGGGGGCTCAGTTCTTCTGCATGTTGGGGGACAGGACAGGAGTGGGTTACAAAGTATAGGTGTACCCTTGTGCACATGTGTGCTGCTCCCTGGAGGAGGCATTTTTATAGCTTCTTTCACTCAGCATTCACTCCCCTTTCATTCATGCTGGTCACAACCAGTCAGTGTCCGGGGGTCCTCATAGGTGCCCCCAGCACCTGCAGGACAGTGGTGTCATCCTTGTCACAGATGCCACCTTGATCTCATGAGACTGTACCAACCCCTTACTCTCATCTCTCTTTTCGACAAAGAGGGAGTCTCCTCACAGATTTGTCACCTGAGGAAATCTCACCTCTGGTCAATGGGTGTCCTCAGTCTGTCAGATGTGCCCCGGGAATTGCTGTGCACTGTTAAATAATGGGACTGCAGTGGGAGTTTTCTGTGTGTGGAGGATGTTTGAGACTTAGGCAAGCAAACCTGGTTTTAAGCATTTACGAGGCTGTTAAACCCCATCGTTTGTTTCATCTCAGTTTAGTGATTTGATAAAAGATACAGCTGCTCTGCACTTTCATTTCCCTCCAATTGTATCCTAGGTCCATCATGAGGTCACAGACCTTTCCCAGAAAATCATCCTCTGGGTAGCCCTAGAGTCTCAGGTGAACATGGTGATGGCAGGTTCCAAAGTGAGCTCTATGACCAGGAAGGAGATCCATAGTCCTCACACATCACAGAACACTGGCTGGACCAGAGTCAGTGCCTGTGACTCTCTGGGAAAAGGTTCTCCAAGGTCTCAGTACCTCATGTGGTCTAGGAACATGAGAGAGATAATGAGCAGCCCACCTGAGGGAAGTAGCTGCACTTCCCTGTGGGAAATGAGGCAAAAGGAAGGACACAGTGTGTGTAACACCTGGCTGAGTGTAGAGCTAGGGCTGGACCCCTGGTGCCAAGTGTTAACCTGCATGGCCTGATACCTGAGCTGGACTGGGACAGAGGTGACACTGGCAAGACCACTTTCAGGACCAGGGAGACTAAGCCAGGTCAAGGGATAGAGTGTTGTCTATTCTTCTCTTATTTTTACATAAAATTATATCATTTGATATTTTATATGAAACTATGGTTTTCCAATTTGGAAAAAAAATGAGTCTATTTCATGTGTTTCTTTGGACTTGCTATGTATGGGCATAATGCACATCTGTTTTAATATCCACTTGAGTAATGTGTAAAATGAAAATGTGTGATCCCTCATCCAGTCCATCTTTAATTTTTACATGTAGAAAGAAGGGCTGTCCATTGACATGATTCCATGTTGAGTCATAACCCAAGTGCTCTCCAATCCCTGACCCCCAACAAAGAGTCTGAGAGAATAAATGTACTCAGGATCCTGAAGTACATGGGGAAGTGACAAAAGCCCTTCCTCACTTATGAGAACAGAGTCCCCAACATGCAAATCTCATTCTCATTTCCTAGTTAAATCCCCCCCTGGGCTCTGGGGTTTACAGCTCTTTCTACATGGGGGACTGGCTTTGCTTTGGAAGGCAGAGGTGTGCCCTAGAGAAGATGAGACTGCTGGGTTTCATACTTTGTCTGGTGACAGCTCTCCAGGGTGAGCATCTTGGATGTTAGATTCTGACCTATGGGATTGTGGTGACTGAACTTGACTGATAGGGGTTAATGCTTCTTGTCCCCAGGTGCCCTGTCCCAGGTGCAACTGCAGGAGTCGGGCCCAGGACTGGTGAAGCCCTCACAGACCCTCTTCCTCACCTGCTCTGTCTCTGGATTCTCCATCACAACCAGTGGTTACTGCTGGAGCTGGATCCGCCAGCCCCCAGGGAAGAGGCTGGAGTGGATCGGGTATATATGTCATGATGGGAGTATTTACTATAGCCCACCTCTGAAGAGCCGTACCTCCATCTCCAGAGACACATCCAAGAACCAGTTCTCCATGCAGCTGAGCTCCACAACCACTGAGGACACAGCTGTGTATTACTGTGCAAGATACACGGTGAGGGGAAGTCAGCATGAAGCCAAACACAAACCTCCCTGAGGGATAGAGGAGACCTGGGCTGCAGGCAGTACCAGGAGGTGCTCAGTACACCATGGGACACAGTGGAAAACTGCACTGACACTGCTCCACAGACTCTGACACACCAGGACCTCTTTTCTGGCTGTTCTCTTCCTGCATCAGCACCTGATTCCACTCTTGGGGAGATGTCCGTCCCATGTCCCCCATGTTACCGCCCTCAAGGCTCCTGCCTGTGGAGAATGAATACCTGTGAGCTGTAGATCAGAGTGACCCCCCCCACACACACACACACATACAACGCAGGTTAGTGTTGACTACACTAACTGGAAAAGGTTACCCTGGGTCTGACACTCGGGATGGCAAGCCAGGAGCTTCTTAAGACCTTTCCTGGTTTCAGGAGCTGGGAGAACAGGAAACCACAAGATCAGGCACTCTCCTGTCTTCACATTGATAGTCTTTGCTTTTGTTATGTCACTAAACCACATTGCTCACTTGGTTCAGGTCAGTGTGTGGATCCTGCCCATATACACGGTACAGAGGAGAAGGGAGACCAGAGTCATTACCATGAAACCGATCACTGTGCACCTGTGTGTGTGAGATTAATTGAACAGTACAAGTGCAATAGGCGTATGGCCACATGCAAAGATACTCAGATGGGCCCTGAAAACAGTGAATCTTGAGAATATCAGGGTCCCCAAAGCCCCTGAGAGTTTCTGGTCACAGGGGTGTCAGCTGAGTCAGTGCATGTGGCATCTTCAATAAAGAGATTTCCTTTTGGCTTCACAATGTCCTGGTTTGGGACTTGCTGCAGACTCACTGGGGTTTATTAAGTCTAATTCTATCTACCCTGAGATATTTAAAACATGGTGTCCCTGAGGAAGCCCCTTGTAGTCAAGGTGCAGCTTTTAATTCTGAACTAGAGATGCTGAGAAGCCCACACCTTGTGAGCCCACAATGGACCCTCTCCTGCAGGACATGGGCTGGCAGGACAGTAGGTGGCATGTGGGACCCACAATCTCAGGGCTACTCACCAGGAGAATTTGGAGAGAAAGCTAAGGAGGGATTTCATCTGAAGGCAAGGGATTTCCTTTCATTAAAAAAAAAAAACATCTAAAAGGAAGTGTGAGCATAAAGTGGTTATAAATATCCTATACTCTCAGAGAATTTATCAAACTCAATAAGAGAACCACAGCCTTTGGTGGTATTTCTGTGGCTGCTGTATATTTGAGAGTTTAGTAGCTAGAAACATGGATTTATTTTTTTAAATTTAGTAAGTGCTGCATTTTGAAGACCCCTTGATAAAATGAATATAAATGATAGGTATTAAAGTCCATAACTGATGCAGGTAGTGTCTGTGTTACTCAAATACGGGATTTCATGGAATGACGTGTTCGGTGGGGGTTTATTCCTCAGTTAGACGTGAAATGTTAGTATAGAGATCAGGGCCAGACAGGGGACTTATGTCAGATAACACTGGTTAGGACTTGAACCCTGATTGCCTCACTTAGCCTGGTCTCTGTGTGCTCTAACTTCTCAAAGATTGAGTCATATAATCAGTTATGATTGTTCTGGCAAATGAAAGTAGCAGACCTTGTTAAAGGTGGTTCTGTCTGTGCTCTGAGATCATCATCCACACACATACTCTCCTTTGCAGAAGACATGATGGCACAAGACGTACAGTCCCCCACAATGGACTGGACTAGGGGACCACGCTTCTTGGTGACAGGAACTACAGGTAAGGGGATCCTCAGATCCTGGGTTGAGGAGGGGGCCAGTGAGTGTCTAGAGGAATTTCCACTATTTCTATTTCTTCTCCACAGGGTCCATTCCCAGGTGCAGCTGGTGTAGTCTGGGGGTAATGTAGGGAGGCCTGCAACCTTAGTGAAGGTCTCCTGCAAGGATTCTGGATTCACCTTCACCAGCTATGCTATGTTCTGGGTAGGATAGGCCCCAGGAGATGACCTGCAGTATGTGGGCTGGATCAATACAAACATTGGGAAACACACGTATGCCCAGGGCTTCTCAGAATGATTTCTTTCTCCATGGACACCTTGGTCAGTGTAGCCTATCTGCAGATCAATGGCCTGACTTCTGAGGATACAGCAGTGGTTTACTGTGTGAGAGACTCAGTATGAAAATCCACATCCTCAGCTTGTCACAACCCCCCTCCCCCCCCCAAAAAAAGTGAGACAATTGGATTGGGCTGAGGACATGACAGGACAATAAGCCTCCTGAGTTCCTCACACAGTCAGTATATGGTTGCTGCCACAGGTATATCAGAAATTCATGGAAAGGTTTCAAGAGAGCAGATTCAATGTTAAGTAGAGGGATGGAAGGTTCTCCTGAAAGGACCTGTGTTGTTTATTCTCATTTGTGTAGGGGGCACATTGGGAGTATTCTTCTTCTCTGAATGAAGGATGTTCATGGAGGCATGATCTGGGAAACTTGGTTGTGATCAGGTTTTGGGATTTGGATTGCAGTGACTCCCCAGCAAGTTCTATGGCATCCCCTATTTCTGAAAAGTGGAGGAGTTCTTTGGGAAAAGAAAGTACATCAAAGCCAGAGATGAAATTCTATGTCCTTGTCTTTGACCAAGAATCACAGAGATGATAATGCGGCAGCAAAGTCTAAGTTTGGTGGGTGTCCAGCTCCAGCACAGTTATGCCATCACAATATTCCTCCAGTTCTCTCTAAAGGTGAAATCCTCACCCAAAACCAGAACTCTACACAGGCCCCATCCTTGGGATGGTACTGATAAGCATTACACAGCAAATAGCAGTGTAGGGCCACACTTGACAGTGGAAGACTGCATCCAACCTGCTCTGTGTTCTTATAACAAATGAACCATTTACCCGACACCTGGGACTGCACTCTCTACTCCTTTATTACTGTACTATCTGTAGGTCTTAGTAAGAAATCCCTTCAATGGACTGAAGTGAAGGAGGTGGCCGATCACCATTACTCCATAAGCTCTAGGGAAGTACTGTGGTATGAATATGTGTGTTCTCCTCAAGTTTATATGTTTAATGCCCCATCCCCCAAAAGGACAGTAATGAAAAGCTAGGCTTTGTGATAGTCTTAGGTTATAATCATGAAGAGGATCAACACTTGTATCAATGAGCTCAGAGAGCTGGCCAGTTGTTCCATCATTCAGGTCCCATAAAGTAATTGTTGGAAGTCGATGAGGAAGAAGACCCTCACAAAAAGGCACCATGAGATGTAAGCAAATGCAGGTGAGGCTGCCTGACACTGCACAAGCTCATACTTGAGAGTTTGGTGCTGGTGTGAAGGAGAGTGGTTTTATTCAAGGCCAGAAAGCCATGAAAGTGAGAGATTCTCATCTCTAAGCTCATGAACATCTCAGTGCAGGCAGAGTTGTTGTAGGTTGGAGAGTGACAAACAGAGCAAGTAGATCGTGGGGAGAGGCTGTGGACATGCAGGCTTTGTTCTTGGTTGTCACATTATGGACACTTACTGTAAGCAATTTTCAAACCTCGCTTAAACACCCGGCTGTCTTGTTACAGGGTGCGGCCAAGGGGGGGTACCCCAAATGGACATTTAAAATGGGGTCCAGAACTCAAGGTGTTCAGAAAATACTAGGATGTCCTTCCCCTACCCCCAGGTGTGGGTGGAGGAAGGAGACAAATGGAGCAAGCCCATTGAGAGCTGTTTTGCATAGCAACAGCTCTGCAGCTAACCTCTGGGGTGTGGTCATTTAACATATCTATAACCTTTGACTGGCTACATAGATATGTTAAATAACTATGGCCATGCTCTGAGCCAGGGGATGGAAGTAACTTCCCCACCAAGATGTAACTGGGGGGGGGGGGCAGGTCCCCCGAGTTACAGCGCCTGCGTGAGAGCTTGGAGATGATTGGCTCCATAACATGGGGCCACACCTGCCCAGACCCACGATGGCGACCAGAAAAGCTGGAAAGGATAGCAGATTGAGGGCAGGTGTGGCCAAATGTGGGAGGAGTCGGAAGTGGGGCTGCAGAGGAAGATTGGCGCGGGATTTAAAAGCCCAGGCGCGGCAGCCCTGGAAGAGAACCACGCGGCTTTTAGCAGAGTAGGAGCTCTTGCATCCCTGTGAGGAGAGAGAACCACGCGGTTTTGCCAGAGTGCAGACCCCCGCAGCTCTGGTAGGAGAGGACTGCGTGGCTTTGAGGTGCTTCTTTTGGTCACGCGGCCTGGGAAGCAAGAGAGACTTTGCCTGGAAGAAGGGTGAAGGAACTCTTACCAGTAGGCCATGAGACAGTGCTGCATGGCTTTGGATTAACTAGAGATCCTGCCTGGACGGTGACACAGCTGATGGTGCCGAGAACCGAGAGAGGCCTACCAGCCGAGCACGGATTACTGGGAAGAACCGGACACTGCCTGAGACTGGACTTCTATTTCCTTTCCTGAGATACGGTACCCCAGACTGGGCAAGGGGGAAGGAAGGACTGAGTGTGTTTGTGGGTGTTTTAAGGGACTTTGGGATTTTGGTAAAGACATTAGGTCACTACTTTTTGTCTGTATACCACTAAATAAACGTTTTCCTTTCCTTTTCACAAATCTCTGGCATTGAGAGATATCTTTCCTTTATGGCGGCGGACAAGACGGACCCGAATCTCTTTCAGTAACAGCATCACCGTCCCGGGCCCCCCTTCTTCTTGCTCTGTAACAGTCTGACTGAAGCGTGCAGTGCTTGGCTCTGTCTTGGCCGGCTATGGACATGCTTAAATTGTAGCGTGCAGAACCCGGCCCTCTCCTGGCTGGCTATAGACACACACAAAAACCTGAAGCGTGCAGAACCCAGCTCTCTCCCGGCCGGCTATGGACACACTTAAACACACTGCGAACGGCTCATTGAAACAGGAGAAATCCTCATGCATAGAAACAGTTTTCTGTAGGGAAGTCAGGAAGGGAGAAACCACTCTCCAAGTCGGTGAGCGCCTGGCTAACCCCCTAGTGGGGAGCGCCCGGTTCCCTTGTCGCAGTGGGTTTTATTCTTGAATACCAATACAGTTTGCAAATTAAAAGTAGTTAGCTTTTAAAGGTTCTAGCAGATTTCCCACTGGGATGCTAAGCCAGGGATGTTGGGATTTTATCATTTGAAAAGACTACAGGACATAAAGCTTAGATTTTTTTCCTGCCTGTGACTTCATATTCTAATTAAAGAGCATCCTCCAGCAAGCATATCTCACAAGGTCTTTCATATTCTATGTCTTAGACCTGATTACCCCGGGGGTCCACCGTCTCCAGTCTGAGCTGCCCCTATGGCTATTTGCTAAGCCCTGAGAAGGGCAGGAGACAGAGGCAGCCAGGAGACTTGGATTTCTCATATCTAAGTACAAAGACTCAGGCTAAGAGGGGACAGTGGTAGATGTCGAACACCCCTTCCTTTCCACAGCCCCTTCATTTCCACAGCCTCGTGAGTCTTATTCCTCAGGCCTTTATGTGATCAGCACTTGTCTTAGGTCCATTCTCTATCCTAGAGAATTGTTACCCGTCATTGGTTAACAGATCAAGCATTAAAGGCCAGGCACAGAACAGGTAGCGTTCATGCCAGGGGAATAAGTTTTGTCTTCTTAGTGGCTCCTGATCCAGAGGTCTCTCACTCAGCCTAAGTCACAGAGGGTCACAGCTTCCTGAGACCAGGCAGGGCAGTCCCCAACACTTACTGTCATCATTCTGCAACTGGATAGTGCCAGGGAAATTTTTGCATTTGTGGGATTTGTGTCATTCAAAATCTTTGGCTGAGGTTGTTTCTTTATCAAACATGACTGGGACTGGTAGCACTTGCAACATTCTTACAAGGAAACTATCATTTTGTGAACTAATGAGTTGTATAGTATGAATTTTATTCTATTTCATGGTACATCCTAGCTGTATAAAGTTTTTATTCCATGTTCCAATTCCCCACTGTCAGTTCCTCCTCCGTGTCTATGGAGCTATTGATGTCCTCAGAAACTTCTGAGGGAATGATAAACCTGAGCCTCTTGTAAAGAAAATCTGGTATATTAAAAGCAGATATACTTTTTCTTTTTTCCAGGCCACTACAGATCTTATTGTATTGTTGTGGCTAGGGAAAAAAAAAGTTTTAGAGATTTTTGAAACAAAAAGAGGACAAGCATTATAAATAAAATAATGGTCTAAATGAAAATTAAAATTAATTAAAAAATCTGCCTTGCCATGGCTGGCGTAGCTCAGTGGATTGAGCATGGGCTGCGAACCAAATCATTGCAGGTTTGATTCCCAGTCAGGGCACATGCCTGGGTTGCAGGCCACAGCCCCCAGCAACTGCACATTGATGTTTCTCTCTCTATCTCTCTTTCTCCCTCCCTTCCCTCTCTAAAAATAAATAAATAGAATCTTTAAAAAAATCCTCCTCTATGGACCTGAGTCCCTGTGGTGTCCATGAAAATTGACTCATAAACCACTCTTGATTTCCCTCACAGAGACGGGTGCGGTGATGTCATGTTTGTTGACACCAGGTACCCTGTGCCTGAGCTGAGGTGTCAGTGTAAGAACCACAAAAGGCGTTGATGTTAATGTCAACCCCTGCTTGTTTGCTAGTGTATAGTCTAAGGTTGTTTGAATATCACAGGCAGCTTTAGCTGTACAGTCCAGAGATACCCGGATATTATCAGATGAGGTGGTAGTTTAATTTGCTGCTGTGGTTAGAGTGTTGCAGAGATTCTGAAGTACATGTGATTTGCACCTGCTCCCGACCAGAGTAATGGGGTATATCTAATGAAATATTCAACACCTGGGATTAGTCTGGGGCTATATCAGGTCATTTGTGTGGATGTTCACTGCTAATTCTGTAGTCCAAAGAGTTTTATTTACTCGTGTGTAGTATTGAGGAATGAATAGGTCTCCTATGATTCCCCCTGAACAGGTTAAAGAGATGTAGAATTGGAATACGTGTTCCAATGGGACCTGAGAGAAAGCTGTTGTGATTTAGGAGAAAAGGTTACTTGGGTAGGCAATTTACAGAACAAGCCCAGTTCCAGCAAAGGGATGGGTCAGTGAGGCAACTGGAGAAAGCTGTGTGATGACTTTAAATCTCTGAGTTGGTACTTTAATGGATTAAAGAAGGCTTGTTGCTGTGTTTGTCTCATTTAACAAAGTCTGTTTTTTTTATTTTTTATTTAAGTCAGTTTGGTGTTTGATACAGAGTATGTGGGTCCCAAGTGTACCTTTGGCTCCTATGGATAAATAGTGATGGTTGTGAGGTGTCAGAAGAGTCCCTGGGCCCTTCATTCATTATCTGAGTCACCACTCCAGTTCACCATTGGCCTGTGTGTCTCTTCTTACTCACTTCCCTTTCTCATGCCTCCTGCCAGGAACCAGAGCTTTCTGTCTTTGTGACCTTCTGTAGCTGGTCTTCATTGTTGCTCCCATTTTGTCTATCTGCCTACTATATTTCCTACTCAGGAATTAGGCTCTGAATACTGGTATGGGAAAATGGCACCAGATAATTATTACAACTGCTGCTGAAGAGGAGTGTCATTTTTCTTCAGAGCTGATGGAGCCCTGTTCTTGGTCAGAAGGGAGATGAGCCCTGGGCATGGAATATGGTGTCCATGGTGCCCAGAATTGGTACTCCCTGATTAGGAGCAGAGCTTGTGACATGGAAGAATCAAGTATGCCACTAACCTCAATATTATAAAAGAAAATTCCAGAAAATTTAGGGCCCAGTTCTGTTCATAAAAGAACACTATTACTTTACCCACAATTCACTGAACTGGACTTTAATGCTCATAAATGTGTAGTATAGCATCTGCTGATACTTAATTCCTCCCCATAGAATCATCCACATTTGTAAAAAATGTTTATTTATTTATGTATTTATTTTTAGAGAGAGGGGAAGGGAGGGTGAAAGAGGAGACAAACATCAGTGTGAGGTTGCCTGATGTGCATCCCCAACAGGGGACCTGGCCTGCAACCCAGGCATCTGCTCTGACTGGGAATTGAACCAGAGACCCTTTGATTTACAGGCCAGCACTCAATCCACTGAGCCACACAGGCCAGGGCAGAATAACCCACATTTTTATGAACAATCCAAATTAAGACCAGGTCATTGGCTGCATTATGTTCAGTTTTAATTCAGTCTGATTATTTACATAAATATAACAGTATTAACAATTGATTATGTCTACTCTCTTCAATGTGCTTCACTGGACTCAGAGAAAATTGCCACTTTGAGCTTTAATTGGCCCCATGGGCACAGAAGTTAAAGCCACCTTTTTGCTCTTGGGCTTTACCTTCGATACCTATAAGTTAGATTGAGTTCCACAATTTCTCAGGTCCTCCAAAATGTCTTGAGGTTCTTTCTTGCCAACTCCCAGGAAAGCAATCTTCACCCCTTGCCTGTAAAGACTGCCATGGACTTCTGAATAAGAAGGGTACTGTAGTTTCTCCAAGCTGCTTTTTTTGGCTTAAAAACATTCTTCATTCCTTAAAGTGTTACTAATATCCAGAGCCTAGGCATGTTTCTCTCAGACATGACATTCCAGTCAAATTCTTGATTAATAAAACCACAAATGGAAAATTTCTGTACATGTCTTATTATAAATGAATCAGGTCTCTGCTCGATCTTGCTGCAATATATTGCCATGCAAATAATAACACTCATTCATGAGGGTGCCCACATTCCAGAGTGATCAAACAAGGAGAAAAAAGTAAATGCCTCAACATTGCTTATGAAAGTGTAATTTACCAAACTTATTTATTTAAAAAGCAAGTTTTCTTATACTTGAAAAACAAAACATTAAAAATTAGCATTATAGCTCTGGCTGGCGTAGCTCAGTGGATTGAGCGCGGGCTGAGAACCAGGCATCGCAGGCTTGATTCCCAGTCAGGGCACATGCCTAGGTTTCAGGCCATGTCACCCAGCAACAACACATTGATGTTTCTCTCTCTCCCTCTCCCTCTCCCTTCCCTCTCTAAAAATAAATAAATAAAATCTTTAAAAAATTAGCAATATTTTCAACATAATTCACAAAACTACAATCATCCTCAGTTCATTGTGTCTCATGATCAATTTTGTGCTGATAATTTGCCAAATTTTTTACAAATCCAGTTATTCCATAAAGTTGTAGGAATATTTATCTCATCCAAAAATATGATATGAAAATTTATTCTCAGACATACAGGATTTAGAATAAGTCATAGATTTGTCCATGGGTTTTTCTGATGATTTAACATGGTTATTAATGCATCAGGATGGAACAATGACTGTCCCAAGTGACAGAAAAAGAAACTTAAAGTGACCTGGGTAGAGATTTGATTATAATGTAATTGACTAATGAATTTACCATTCTGCACCGACATTGTAAAATAACTTAATAGTACAAATAAGGTTATATCAGGACTTTATAGACTTTGGAGATTTTTACATAATCTCTTAACACCCATATTACTAATAAAATATGTGTGTGTGAATGGAACATATGTCTTTATTTGGTAAAATTCCCCATGCACTCAAAGCATATCAAATAAGCATAATTTGTTCAAAATTTCTTTTTAAGAAAAATGTAAAATCCATGTAGTGTGCCAACAAACCATTGTAATGACTAAAAGCCAATTTTAGGTAAAAAAAAAAAAAAAAGGTCTCTTAAAATTAAACCCTGGAAAATTTGTCAAACATATTTGACAATGAGATTATGCATCATTATGAAGCAATATTAAATTATTGGATATTTATTTACACAGTGTAAAAATAAAGGTATCAAACATAAATACAGCCTAGCACAATTTTACTTCTTACAATAATAATAGGTGTTTATAAATTATCAATTACCTGATTAAGATAGCACATAAATCTTTTTAAAAGCTATACACTCTCTTCTTTCTGGGCAAAAGTGAAAAACATTTTTCCCTTTTAACAGACTGAAGAACAACCAAACAAATTTTGATTTACCTACTTTTGATATTTAGATTCATTTATCTAATTGAAGTCATGATTCAGCTGAACTATTTTATTTTTATCTCAAGATCTCTTTTTAATACAATTTTAATTTGTATAAACTCTCCATGATGTACACAGTCTTTCTGCAATGTACACAATCCTTTTATTTATATTTAAATTTAGACAGAAATAACCAACAACAGAACAAATTGTTTTTTTCTTTATTTTAAAGATTTTATTTATTTATTTTTAGAGAGGAAAGGGAGGGAGAAAGAGAGAGAGGGAGAAACATCAATGTGTGGTTGTTGGGGGCTGTGGCCTGCAACCCAGGCATGTGCCCTGACTGGGGAACAAATTGTTTTTTTCAACTTCCTTTTTAATACCATATAGCTTCTACTATAAAAAAAAAACACAATTTCTTTCCAACTTACTTAGAATTTTTAATTCTTAGAAACCATGATTTTAGTGATAACTAAAATGTTACTTTAGTGATAAATGTAAGTAATTAGCATTTTTTAAAATTTATTTATTTATTTTTAGAGAGGGAAGGGAGGGAGAAAGAAAGAGTGAGAGAGAGATACATCAATATGCAGTTGCTGGGGGCCGTGGCCTGCAACCCAGGCATGTGCCCTGACTGGGAATCGAACCTGCGATGCCTTGGTTTGCAGCCCGTGCTCAATCCACTGAGCTACACCAGCCAAAGCATCATTTTTAAATTGATACTTACATGAATATTACATAACATTTGGGGACAGGTATCTTTTCTCCGTTGGCAAAAATATTTATATTTTCAAGAGACATATTTCAAATAACAAACAAGGTATATTTGTTAACAGATCAAAATCCACTTTCCAGCTTCTCTGCGTTTTAAAAAGCCAAAAACAGAAAATAATTTTAATTAATATTTAGTATCTTGTTACTTTAATTATCTATTTGATAATTTTCAGCATTAATACTAGCAAAACTCCAAAGCTCCAAGTCACCAAAGACTGAAAAAATATATATGAAAAGCCTGTAGATACTATGATTGTAGTATCTATGATACTATACTATGTAATATAGCATCATACTACATACTACATATAGTATTATAGTAGTAGATACTACTACACTATGTAGTATACTATGATACTATACTGTAGATTGTAGATACTATGATTCATATTAATTTCATAATTTTTTCAATTACATCAACTTTAAGTTTATTAGAATGTCTATGCAGAGAGACCCTCTGTAAATGGACCTTCATGTTGTTGTAAACCAACAGTTTCTCCATCAGCTCCACGAGTCTCTCACTTCTCAGTTTCTCTGAGTCCCAGTGACACAAAAGCATCTCACCCTCAGTCTGCTTTGTTTCCTTGAGGGTTTGGAAGCCATAGAAACACCTGTTAATAAATATATATGTGTTTTCTAAGTTGATATAATCTGCCTCATCCATGCCCTGTACATCCTGGAAGAGCCTTTAAACCCCATAGGGTTAGTAACACTCTGTTCAGGAAAATCAGGAATATTTCTGTAATCTGCCTCAAACTAATTCCAGCATCCTCCACTGAGCCAGTCCCAAAGTCACTCACAGACTATGGGTAAGTTTTCCAGCAGTGATCCCCTTGTGAATCCAGGGCCTTTTCTTGCCCCAATGACTGCTGGTACCAATCAGCACAGACAATGGAGGCTGACCAGTTTCTGCAGAGATTTTTTTTAACATCATCCAATAAAGGACTGTAAAAATAGTGATGAGTTAACCGTTATTAAATTAAAAATGTATGTGCCACTGAACCAACAAAAATTACATTAAGGGAGTTAAAAGACAAGCTTAGACAGGTACTATATTTCCAAATAATGTCTGATGGAAGAATGAGTGCATTATACATTAACAATATTATGTGTTGTGAGGGGGAGCTTAGCACCCTCTGACCACAGTGATCAATCATCCCCAGAAATAGGGCCCAGGGAGGGTGGGAGACAGAGTTTCCTGAAAGGGTAGAAGTTCCCTTTCCTGTGAGTAAACCTATGCTAGAAATTCTCCTAATTTCCCTCCCTCTGAATTTCAACCTCACTGACAACACCAGACTTAGAAAACCAGTCAGTTAAGCTGTTACCATAATCATTTCAACATATAAAGAGTCCTCAGTGGTGCACATGCATAATTAATTTAGGACTCTGCAATACTCCATGGGCATGCATAAGGGAAAAGATTGCACAGGGAGCATTAGCCACAATCTAAATCTTCCAAAATAATTTAAAAATGTGACTCTCTCTAGCCTGCACTTTCAGTCATGTTACTCACATAGAAACTGTCATAAATAAAGAAAAGATTATTGAAATATATTGCTTTAGTTTTTTTTCACAAAGGTAAGCAGTATTCCATATAAAATTACAACAACATTTTTTTTTAATTTTGGAAACTTTAATTGTTGGGTTACAGGAATGGTCTAACAAAATTTAATACTTTTTGAATCTGTCTGAAAGATAGATGAGAACTTTAAGTGTCACCTACTCATCTAGTGCAGCATTTCTTTTTATGCACAGAAATGTGAGGCTGTGCTTTGATCTCATTCCAACGTCTCCCATAAACCAGGTGATCCCCTCTCTCTGACCTGCATGTTGAGTGAATTAAAGAGAAGAGGTGCTCCCACAAAGGTCCTACAATGGCCAGGGTGCCTCCACGATCTCTACATAAATTTTCATCTCAACGGATCTAATCGTGACTTTTTTCTGTGCCCCCAATGTTTGATCTTGGTTTTACCACAGAGTTTAGAGAATAGAAACAAAAATGGGGGAGTGAGGTTGCTGCACATTCAGCACCAAACTCCTATAAAGGAACATGACCCAGGAGCACTGTCTGCTTCTCTGTAAAGATTACACTTCTGTGTCCAGTGATTAACACAGATGTTCCATCTCCTCCAACACTGGGCCCACATTCTCTACGGTCACACTCTGTTCTTGGTTCATACTCTGATTGCATCATAGGGGAACTGGTACCTAATGGAAATTTTTGTCTCCTGGACAAGAATCTTCTGCCATTTTAATTCTTGCTCTCATCATGAATGGTGACTTGTACTGGTGTGTTTATTACTGGTGACTCCTCCACCCCAAGGTTCACTGTCCTCCCTGCCACTCCTTACCCTCTTGCTCCTCTATCCCCTAGTGTATGTGAAACCCACAGAAACATCCATTTTTACAACCACTGTATTTTTTTCAGTGATATTCATTAGTTTCATTTTGAAAAGACTTCCTTTCAGAAGTTCTGTAAGTTGTGTGGGAGAGTTAGTGTGTGCATGTGTATGTGCACACACATGTATTACCTAGTTTGTACAGTATTTGTGACTGTGAGTGATTTGGGCTGTGTGTGCACACATGTATGATTTAGTTTCTGTCCCAAATCTCCCATAGCTCACAGAACCAAAACCTTCATGCAGGTCAGTGATATCTTGTCTCAGGGACAGAGCAGCCCACTAAGAAGCCTGGGTTTCCCTCTTTGTTTGCAGGGAGGGAGTCTGAGGACAAGATCGTGCCATGGACACTGTAGGGAACTGATCTGGCAATGCCAATTGTAGATCAGCCCTATTGAATAGCCTAATAGGCACATTGCTGCATGCAGGAGCCAAACCTACGGGTCCACTTTCCCATTGGAAACAGGCCTGCATTATACCTAGGCTGCGTTGTGACTTGCTCTTGCTCAAACTCCCTCACCCTGAATTGAGGCAGCAAATGCTTACTGCACACACCTTTAAAGTGACTTCCTGAAGTCTGTGCTAATTCTCCCAAAGACTAAAGTGTAATCAGACCAATTACTCTTATCATTCCCCTGCATTTACAACATTTTTTCATTGCTAATCTGTAAGAAGGCATCAGTAGCATCCTCCTTTTTGTTATCTGTAAAGAGTAATCACCTAAAGCAAACCTGAGCATAATGAATAAGAACCTTCTTAACAAGTTAAGGACCTCCCACGAGTTTTCTCATGTTTCACGCACCTCAATCCACAAGCAACAGTGAAGTATAAACAGTTTATGTTACCAGAAGATTCTCAAAAACAATGGGGAGACAAAGAAACAATCCCCAAAGGAAAGGAAAAGAGGAAGCCTCAGAAAGAATGCTGAATGAAATAGAGGCAACTCAACTATCAGACATTGAGTTCAAAGCAATGATTATCAGGAAGCTCAATAAGCTCACAATGAGCTACCAGAAACTAGAGGGAAGCTACGGTGAGCTCACTGCAAACTATATCAACATGAAAAAGGAAATAGAAACTATCAACAAAGGCCAAGAGGAAATGAAGAACAGTTTCTGCTCTTGGTGCCGAGAGACTGGATAACAGATGACAATAATGAAGGCTCTCCGGAACCAGAGACAAATCTGTCCAGCTCTTTCCCTGGGGGTTCAAGGAGAGAACCTCATAAAGATCCACCCAAAAGGTTGTCAGATGATATGAAGCAGCGTGAACCTCCGTGTATTCCAGCGAGTGGAAACAAAAAATTCCATACAAGAGCCTGCATAGTTTGTGTCACCAATGGGAAAAGAAGCTAATCTAGATACTTATGTAAATTTTGTTTGGTACCTCTTCATAGAGGAAAATGTGTTATGCAGTAACATGCATTAAAAAGGTACTAGGAACTTTAATTGTTTAATTTGTTGTTTAATTGTTTTTGTAAATAAAAATGTTATAATTATTGAAAAACAAAACCTAAAGTGCATTATGATCTGTAGTTATGGTGATTTAAATACTGTGCAGTTTGCCCCAAAATGTGTGGTCCCTGGCGTACGTCTTAGAGATTTCTATGTGGTATGAAATGTGTTAAATGTCTGCTATTAGAAAGCCAATAAAAGCCTGTCCAGGCAAGGGCTGGCACACTCTCCTCTTGAGAGAGTGGTTGGGCTGTTTCTAGGTATTCTCCCCTTAAGAGAGTAGCCATTACAGCCCTTTTCCTCCACAGGACTCAGTAGTCTGTGTGACTTTGTCTTGTATCTCACCAACAATGCCACAGACACTGTGGGCCAGTGTCCACATCACCTGGTTCCCAGGAACAGTGACCCAGGGCTATGATCTGTCATAGTGGACAACGCATCAACTTGGTGGGAGTGTGCACACATCAGCCCAGTTAAGGGCTGATGACACCGATTGCTTTTTGGTTAGGTCATAGAATGTGTTGGATTTCAGAGGAAAAGGATTTTCTTCCTGGGTTACCCTCTCTTGTGACAGCTTTGCAAGTCTACCTTCTTTAGTAAGCAGGAGACTTGTTCTTTCTTTCAAGCATCTGCCCCAACCTGGTGGGCATGGGTCGAGAAGTTAAAAGCCACAAGTGTACTCACCACTCAAAGACATCTGTGAGTGGATAAGCTTGAACATGGACCAGGTGAGGCAGAACAGTAGGTTTCCTGCCAGCTGCAAGTAAAAGTCCATGTAACTGGAGGCACAGTGTAAAAACACTCAGAATCCCTTCCCCAAGGCACAACCCCAACTAGGTCCAGGCTTGGGAGAAAGAGCAAAGACTTCCCCTTTAATCAGCTTTAGAAACAGCAAGTAGTTACAGGGCTATATACAAGTATATCAACAAACTTTCTTTCAAGCTGTGTCTTGTGGTCATTTTGATTTTGCCTTTTCTCTCCATCCTCTTGCTTAAGGAAAAGTGGATAGTGAATGAGTGTTTTGGTTTTTCATTCGCTATGCTCTGAAGACAAAAAGCATTTCCTCCCCTCCACCTGAGAAATCGGGTGTTCCCATGTGAGTCAGAACCTTGAGAGGGTGTCTGGGATCAATTCCAGAGATGTGCAGGGGCCTTATAGGGACCTCAAAAACAAGTTAATCTAACTTCTGGCTTGTCAGGGAAAGCACAATGTAAAGGTTGGTCACCTAGCACTTTGAGCTCCCCATTGTTACAGAAACCAAAAACCCAAGGGGGCCTGGAACGATAATACTCTTACGGAAAGAGATTCAGGTCCGTCTTGTCTGCCGCCTTAAAGGAAAGATATCTCTTAATGCCAGAGATTTGTGAAAAGGAAAGGAAAATGTTTATTTAGTGCTATACAAACTTAAGGTAGTGACCTAATGTCTTTATCAAAATCTTAAAGTCCCTTAAAACACCCACAAATGCACACAGTCCTTCCTTCCCCCTTGCCCAGTATGGGGTACCATATCTCAGGAAAGGAAATAGAAGTCCAGTCTCAGGCAATGTCTGGTTCTTCCCAGTAATCCGTGCTCGGCTAGTAGGCCTCTCTCGGTTCTCAGCACCATCAGCTGTGTCGCTGGAATCTCTGCTAAAACCGGGTGATGGTTCCCCCTACTACTGCTGTGGGGGAACCCACTCTGGCAAAGGTGCGTGGTCCTCTCTCCACTGCTCCAGCCATGTGGTCCTTTCTCCACCACTCCAGCCACGTGGTCCTCTCGCCTCCAGGACCATGGGAGTCCCCACTCAGCCAAATCCGCGTGGTTCTCTCCTCTATGGCTGCCGTGTCTGGGTTTAAATCCCCGAGCCAATCTTCCTCTGCAGCCCTATTTCCGACTCCTCCTACACTTGGCCACACTTGCCCTCAATCTGCTGTCCTTTCCAGCTTTTCTGGTCACCATCATGGGTATGGGCAAGTGTCACCCCATGTCCTGGAACCAATCTCCTCCGAGCTCCCACGCAAGTGCTGTAACTCAGGGGACCTGCCCCCCAGTCACATCTCGGGGAGGTGTCCCTTTCCATCCCCCTGGCCCAGAGCATGGCCATAGCTATTTAGCATATTCAAGCAACCGGCCCAAGGCTATAGGTATGTTAAATGACCATGCCATGGATTAGCTGCAAAGC